>CAKKXW010000005.1:7109081-7352397 GCA_920937365.1 Sphaerophoria rueppellii
ACGCGAGTCTTAAAGCAAATAGGCATTAATAACATTGCACGTTATCCGCGGGCTTCGGATAGCCTTATTAATGACTTTTACGTAGATGACTTTATGTGCACATTCGATTCTGTCAGCGACGCCATTAGTGTTAAAGATGATCTTTGCCATATTTTAAAACAATCGGGAATGGACCTTCGGAAGTGGTCTTCGAACTCTCGAGAATTTCTAAAAACTATCGATACCGAGCATCGGGAAACTGCAACCGAGTTGTGTGTTGGCGAAAATGGTGTCAAGACTTTGGGGCTATGGTGGAATATCGAAGTCGATTGCTTTGAATTCCATTCATCGTTACATGCCCCCGGTGCGCAAGTCACAAAACGTGAAGTGTTGTCGGACATTGCGCGCATTTTCGATCCGTTAGGATGGCTTTCACCCTCGGTCGTCAAAATGAAGATTTTTATGAAATGTGTTTGGTTGCGGAAAATCGGGTGGGATGATTTAATCCCTATGGACCTTTACAAACAATGGTCAGAATTTAGGTCAGATTTGAATTCTCTGCGATCCATTCAAATTCCGCGTTGGCTACACCAAGGTGAAGGAAAGGTCATGGAATTGCACGGATTTGCTGATGCGTCTGAGTCAGCATTTTCCGCTGCAGTATATTCCAGAGTGTTAGGACCGAACGGTATTCGAACCGCGCTAATCTGTGCGAAAACACGAGTCGCGCCTTCGAAACCAACGCTTACAATACCGCGCCTCGAATTATGTGGCTCTTTATTGCTAACGAAGTTACTTAGCAAAGTGAAAGATGCCCTATTGATTCACGAAACCGAATGTTATGCCTATACGGATTCGACAACCGTCCTGCATTGGATTCATGGACACCCCCGACCGCGAAATGTTTTTGTGGACAATAGAGTTAGTCAAATCGTCAGTCAGTTCCCTGCCTCCATATGGCATCACGTGCGAACAATAGAAAATCCCGCAGATTGTGCCACGCGCGGTATAATGCCACACTGCCTACCTGATTTGAGCTTATGGTGGAACGGTCCGCAATTTTTGAAAGACGATGTGATTACCTTTTCAACTCTTCCTGAATATCGCGAAAATGCAATCGATTGCAAAGTGGTCTGTTTAACCAATGTATCGAGTTCTATAACCCCTGAAATTTACACACGTTTTTCGAATCTCAACAAACTCTTACGCGTTGTCTCTCGGTGTATCCTATTATTTCGAAAACGACGAATTGCCCATACCCCACATACATATTTTCTCTCACCGCAAGATTTACTTCTGGCTAAGATGGCTCTTGTTCGGATTTCACAACGTCAATATTTTCTCGAGGAAATAAATTATCTCAAGAACGGTGATGTGGTCTCAAAGAAGAGTAAATATCGATTCGTCGATCCTTTTATCGACAGTTCCGGAGTACTTCGCGTAGGAGGAAGACTCGAAAATGCTTCAATACCTTTCGATCAGAAACATCCAATTATTCTTCACAAGGATGATTATTTTACGAAGTTAATTGTTAATGACTGCCACATGAAGAATTTGCACGCCGGGATACGTCAGATGACTTACCTTTTACATCTTAATTATTTTATCTTCGGCATTCATTATGTAATTAAGCGATGCATATATCAATGCCCAACATGTATACGTCAACGTGCCATACCGTTTCAACAAAGAATGGGCCATTTACCTACGCAACGACTCGAACCAGGCGTGACTTTCGGCAACACCGGCGTCGATTATGCTGGACCATTTACTGCCCGGTCATGGAGAGGACGTGGAGCCAAGCAATACAAGGTGTATGTGGCCCTATTCGTCTGCATGGCAACAAAGGCTATCCATCTAGAACTAGTCACCGAGCTTTCATCAGCAGCCTTTATAGCCGCTTTGCGAAGATTTGTTGCCAGACGTGGTAAATGCCACACCATCTTTAGTGACAATGGCACGAATTTTGCAGGTGCCAATCAGACCCTTCGCGAATTGACTAATCTTCTCAACACAACTTCCTTTCAAACCGATGTTTCAAATGAATTGACGAACACTGGAATTAACTGGGTCTTCTCACCTCCTCATGGTCCACACTTCGGCGGGCTATGGGAGGCCGGCGTAAAAACCCTAAAATTCCATTTGCGAAGAGTAATGGCGAATACTTCGGCGACTTACGAAGAGTTTTCAACTATCTTGTGCCAAATCGAGGCATGTGCAAATTCAAGACCCTTGTGCGCTCGTTTTGAGGGTGACGTCGACCCCTTGACTCCAGCACATTTTTTGATCTCCCGACCATTAGCAACGGTTCCAGACTCAAGTGACCTAGAAACTAAAACATCCCTATCGAATAGGTGGCAATACTTGCAGTCACTTGTGCACAATTTTTGGCAGAAATGGTCTCAAGAATACATCAGCCAGCTACGAAAGCGCCCAAAATGGCTTGAAAGAACTAAAAATATCCAAGTTAATGATGTGGTCATTATAAAGGATGAGAATCAACCGCCATGTCGATGGCTCATCGGAAGAATCAACAAAACCTATCCTGGACAAGATGGACTTGTACGAGTTGCGTCCGTCGTTACAGCTAAGGGTGAATTTAAGCGTCCAATTTGCAAATTATGTCCTCTATTACTTGGTTGAAGGTAACCTTCAACGGCGGGAGGATGTTTACGCTAACTCTTAAAAGAGAGTCATAAGAACGAATAAGAATAATAAAAATGTGTAATGAATTTGTTGTCTCTCTTCTTTTCTCTTTGTTCTTTTTCTTATGTTCAATAAAATTATACTTAGTACGTTGTTAACGATCAACCTGAATGCACGCATTTTTTATTTCCATTCCATTTTTTCTTACAGTCCGCTATTTTGATTTACAGACATTTTGAGTCCGCTAGATTATTAAACAAAACAGTGGCCATATGAACGAAGAGCGATAATAAAGCTTTTGCAGTTTCTTAAATGGTTTGAAATGGTTTGCATTTTATTTAAGGAAACAACTTGTCCTTGTCAAGTCTTTATTGAAAAACCATATTTACTAAGAGATAAATCTGACATTAATATTTGTTTTAATAACGGTAATTGACTCCAAATGCCAATATCGCTCTTTTGTTACACCACTCCACTGAACTCTAACTCGAACAACAGCACCTGTCAAACTGCATCGCTTTAAATGCCAATTCTCTACAACGATCAATATATGCTCTTGCCGAGACCTTAACGGACCGCATAATGGGTTGTAATTGTGCCGATTGTGATCTCAAGAATCAAATAAAAAAATTGACAAAATTAGTTTCGTGACTTTCAATGACATCTCTATGGACAATGCAGCAGATATAATTATTGTGGTCAGTCACCGCATGTGCTCAAAAACATAAGTTGCCACATTCATTATTCTTCTAAATGAACTCGACAGACATGTCCGACGAGTGCCAGTCCCCGTTCTGCATCCAGCTGCACAACTCGTTTGAATATCAACCAAAACCATTCAATATTACCAAGCATGCGAGTTGGAGTCTTAAATAGGTTCTAACCGAAATCTAACATCGACAAACAGAAAAACTCCGCTAGGAACCCAATTTCCACATGATAATTGATGACTGTCCTGAAATCTTGCCCATGTGAGTTTGTTTGTTTGAGTTTTTATCTGGGACTTCTCTTCTGACCAGGCAATTTATGCGCCTCCATGCGAGGCAAAAATCTGCCCCAGGAGCAAGTGGTGTTCTCGCTTATCTATCCAAGCAAATGAACATTCCAGTTATAACCAAGGCCTCAAGGGTAATATTTATGAGAGGACATAACGTCAGATCAAGAAGCCTGATGTAAAATGTCACCATCTTAGGAAGTTAATAGAGTGCCATTGCCATGCCATCGTTCATCGTCGTTCTACACTCATATGTCGTTCCATTTCCACGAATGGCAAGCAAAGTGATTAGATTTAAGATGCTAGACATTTAGATGTTGGGAATTGGGAGAATGGCAAATTTATATTTCAATTTGACAAATTCCAGCGGAAGCCATGTTTGCAGTTACACACTTTATGTGCGATTGCATCATTTGCTGGTATGTCAGAATGATGTTAAGACAGCAACGAACTCGTACTATTTAGACTTGGTACGGGGTGCAGTGGAATTGATGTGAAAGAAGTGATTTTCGCTATAGACAGGACTTGGGTCTACTTTGTATGTCGGATTTGGTTGTTTTTTGGGGGAAAACAGTGAAAGGAGGAGCTGCTGATTGCGTGCAGATGAGAGCTTAGAGTCATTTTTGGAATGTTTTATGCGTTTGGTTGGGATTTTCTTTCTTTTTTCGCAAGTGGTTTGTGGTTGCAATCAAGATTTTCATCGAGAGACAACTTGCGAGATCTCACATACGATGACGATGTGATTTTAAGTTAACTTGGCTTTTACTGTTTAATCAGGTTTCAACAATTTAGCAAACTGTGTACATATGTACGAATTTATGGACTTAATAAGAAGGAAGAAATATTAATTGGACTGTTAAATGGTTGCTCTCTAGACTTAAGTGAGTCTTTAAGTGCATTCGGCTATTTGAGTGTGTATTTATGTTTTCACGAGGACTTGTTGGATTCCGGTTTGTTTTCCATTATCGATTTGCTTTGGAAACAAATTATTTCCGTCAAACGAGCGTTGAACATCTATAAATGTCAGCAGGTTTTCTAGGATGTTTCAGGTTACGGTCAGGCGCCTTAATTCAAGTTTGAAATAGAGCGAAATTGCGTCAATTTCTAGGTTCGGAATCACTGATAGTTTGATGTGCCGAACTTCAAAATGTTTAACCCGAATTAACATCAGTTAGTTTTTTTTTTGTAAGCCCATTTGCAACTCAGCAATCGATTTCAAAAACAATCAAAAAACGGAAAAACTGAGGTTTTTAATCCGTCGAAATCCACGCCATCCGTTGATGAAATTTAACAGTAAATACCTCCATAGAAAGATAAGGCACGAATCTTGGTTGGCTGAAAGATATTTCGATCTACATGTTACCGGTGATGAAAGAGTAAAAAAGGCTACTGTAGCGGTTTTTATTTGTAAAAAGGCCGTAGGCCCAAAATGGGGCTTCTCCCCAAAGATATCCCACGTGCTAAACACTTCGGTAATCAGACCAATACTCATTGATGGAGTTGTCGTATGGTGAACCGCACTGGACAAGTTGGTAAATCTAAATATACTTATCAAAGTCAAGCGGTCAGCAGGTATGTGCATCACAGGAGCACGCTCAACACCAACAGCAGCCTTGGAAGTGCTTTTAAACCTTACACCTCTTGACGTCTTCTCCAAAATGGTGGCAGCTAACTCATGCGTAAGGCTAAGAGCAACCTCTCAATTGATAAGTTAGAACACTGGTCACACTACTATCTTAGACAATTTCAGATCTATAACAGATCGCTTAGACTATGCCACTCCAAAAATGGTATTCGATAATAGCTTCCAAGTTTCAATCCCTTCAAGATCTTCTTGGGAAGAAGAGAGACCCCTAGAAGACAATACGGTACACATCTATACAGACGTTTCAAAGACCGATTACGGCGTTGAGAGTGGTATCTATTCGAAACAACTGAATCTCAGTCTATCATATAGACTCCCTAATCAATGTAGTGTGTAAGAGGCAGAAGTAATGACGATTAAAGAGGCACTATCCTGGCTCAAAGAAAACGTTATATCTTGCAAGGATATACATATCTTCTCGGACAGCCAAGCCGCTCTCAAATCTCTCGCGTCTGTCTCCACAAACTCTCAAATAGTCCACGACTGTCGATCATCTCTGAATGAGATGACGGAACAGTTTAAAATTCACCTAATTTGGGTGCCGGGCCACAGAGACAGCCCGGGAAATTGCAAAGCCGATGAGCTCGCCAAAAACGGAACACTTCTGCCTACTGTTAGACAAAGACATAACATAGGAACACCACTTGTTACATGCAAACATCTTCTCAAACAATATGCTCTAGAATCAACAAATTCTAGACGGTCACAGGGTACCACCTGCCTAGCAACCAAACAAATATGGCCAAGACCTGGATACTGCTTCATAGGTAGACATGCTTTGAGGCAAGGGGTCTACGCAAACGACTTCTGTAGAATCTGCATGGACGAGGAGGAAGAGGAAACAGTCAAACAGCTTCTGTGTACATGTCCGGCGCTCTCCAATAGAAGGCATAGCTATCTCGGTAATCCCTTCTTCGATAATACCAGTGAACTGGCAACGATCGACACAAATTGTCTCTTTTACTTTATTAAAAGTACAAAATGGTTTGTTTAAGTTCATTACTCCTCATATGAGTAACTTCCTTAGTGGTATCACCCTTGAGGTCTAAGTGAGTCAGTAACATCTAGACGGCCACTCCAACCTAACCTAACCTTAATGTTACCGGATGGTCCCGAAAATGAAGTATTTAATCAGTCGAAATCCTTGCCATCCGCTGATGAAATTTGACAGTTAATGGCTCAACAGAGAGATAAGGTACGAATGTTTGTCGCCAGATTGATATATAGTTCCAAATGTTACTGCATTACCCTGAAAGTCGATCAAGAAAACAATTTAAAAAAAAAACGGAAAAAAGAGGGAAAGTTGGTGCTGATCGCTCTTTTACTTGGAGAGCTCGAAAGCAGCAATCGACTGATTGTAGCATTTTCTTGTATTAGTTTTAGAAGTCGTGTCTTGGAGGAGTCTTTATCCTCGTTCTGAATTTTTGAGTGTTCGCAGATGTACTGTTTTTGGGTTTTCTGCTTGTTTACCCGATCACGATGCAAAATCAACCCAATTTCAATAAGCATAAGAGAAAGAAAAACCCGACTATGATTTACTCACCGTGAAATTAATCCGTTGGAAAACAACTTAATCCATTCAAAGCTGAGCTCAATATTGCTGAAATCAACTCTCCGACCAACAACGACGTCACGCTGTTTTTACCGACTCCTTTTAGTCTCGAGTACAATAAAATTTCTTTTCTTTCTTTTCGCAAAAAACAATTCTATACACACCCTGCTGCGTAACAGAAGTTCACTCTATTAACCATACTTCATGCCCAACGTATATTCACATTCCATTCCATTTTACTTTTTTTTCCTGTTCAAATTGGCATTATCCGTAACTTATCGGAGGCAGTTACAGCAGCGATTATAGAAAACAAACGTCACGCATTATGAACACTCTCCGACCTGTTCATTCATATCGCCTGTAAAACCAAGTGGGTTCGTTACACTTCACTTGTACCTTAGCAAATGTGTAATGGAAAAAAAAATGAAGCCCTTCAAATTAGCTTGTTCAGGTACATGAAACGTCAGAATTTGAGTTTCTTTTATTGCCGATTATTTGGGGTGTTCTTTTGTCGTTTTTCAATTGAAACACTAAAAACGAAAAAAATTTAATGGACAACCAACACCTGAGGTGGTTTGTGTGCTGTTCGCCCCTTGACATTTCCATTTCCGGTCGATATTGAATCCAATTGACATTAGTCGATGACTTGACAGTTCTGATGAGGGCCAAATGTCGGCCTTTGTAATAACATTTTACAGTGCAAGAATTTGGTAAATGAGAAAACCTGCATCAAAGTGTTATATTTTTAGAAGAGTGTGTCGTATTTTCTTGTATCGCAAACGCCCACAATATTTTTCGAATTAGCGAAACATTGTGACAATACTTCTCGGCTGGCTCCTGAAACCCCCAAACTGGAACTGACCTGGATTCAAAGAAGTGCTTCTAAACTATAAAACAACAACTAAAACGGAACGACGGAAACATGATAATAAATCATTGAAGGCAACTTGTAAACCAGATTCTTTGAATTTTAAAGTCCATTGACTCATTTATGGCTAGAAAACAGCACAAAACTAAAACAATTAAAGTTTTATGACCACAAACTTCTTGTATAGAAGAATTTCAAGTCTTTTGTTTGGCTATTTGTCTTGCCAAAGTATGTAATCCAAGAATCTATTTAAATTGTGTCTTTCAATAATAGACTTTGATGATATAGTCCTCTGGTTAGTCAAACAAAGAGCAACAAGGAAAAATAAACAATAAAGACCACGACCACCCTTTACGGCTACTATACGTCCTCTGTTGAATGCTTCTGTCTACCCTTATTGTATTAGGGATCGAGTATTGGCTCCAAGCAAACTTATGTCCTCAATGTAACAGTATTTGGAAGCTAAGAAACAACTTCAAAATTTATCATAGAAATATTTCCCTTAAACAGCTGGCTCAAGGTCATCGAACAAGAACCGGTACCTGCAGAGATAAACAAGGGAACATCATAGTAGAATCGCAGTCAATGCTGGGGATTCGGAAAGACCACTTCTGTAGACTGTATAACGGCGACGACGAACAAAACACCGCCGTCAAACAGGAGCCTTTCATCGGACACGATGATAGCCAACAATTCCGTGAACCTGACCTAGAAGAAGTGAAAACCGCAATAATACTGCTGAAATCCAGCAAAGCCGCTGGAGCAGATGGTCTAGCTGCTGAGCTGTTCAAAGCAGCAGGCGACGAGCTAGATTGGAGCATGCACCAAATCATCCGTAAAACATGATCAGAGTAATGCATGCCCGATGAATGGAACCTCAGCATTGTTTGCCCGATCCTGAAAAAGGGAGATCCTTTCAGTCTACTTAACATCGCCTACAAGATCCTCTCTGCCGTAATATGTGAACTTCTGAAGCCTTTCGTCAACAATCTGATTGGTCCTTATCAATGTGGCTTTAGGCCAGTCAGGAAATTCAACCATCGACCAAATTTTCACGTTGCGGCAGATCCTGGAAAAGGCCTATGAACTCCAAGTCGATACCCACCTACTTTTCATCGGTTCTAAGGCCGCGTATTACTGCATCTACAGACACGAACTGTATAAAGCTATGTTTAGTTTTAACATCCCTGCCAAGCTCGTTCGCTTGTGCAAAATGACGATGGAGAACTCATGGTGCTCCATCAAGTTTGGCAACGAGCTTACAGAATCTTTCGACGTCAAAAAAGTATTAAGACAAGGCGGTGCTCTGTCGTGTGACTTCTTTAACATCGTTCTTGAGAAGATAGTCCACCGTCAACACCAGAGGCACTATCTTCCAAAAATCTGTTCAACTTCTCGCGTACGCCGATGATATTGATATAATGGGAAGAACACAGCGTGATGTCAATGGCGCCATTGTGAGAATTGAGACAGAAGCGGCAAAAATGGGTTTAGCGGTAAATGAGGGAAAAACGAAGTCTATGCTGTCTTCACCGACGGCTCGGACAGAACGTCACAGTAGACGCATACTACTTAGGGGTAGTAGAGGAGTTTTTCTACCCAGGCTTCGCTATAAACACAGGCAATATCACCAGCGCCGAGATCAGACAAAGAATAACTTGCTAGTCGCTGGTTCTTTGGGCTAAGAAAGCAATTGAATGGAAAAGCCCTCTCTCGAGCAACTAAGGGGAAATTGAACAACACCCTTATCATCCCTGTAATGTTGTATGATGCAGAGGCATGGACCTTGAGAAAATCCGATGAAAGTGCCTTAGGCTGTTTCGAGAGGAAAGTTCTTTGGGTCATCTTTGGCCCCGTGTGCATTGAAGGGGAATGGCGAAGAAGATACAACAGCGAACTTTACGGGTTGTACAACGACATGGACCTAGCTACAAGGATCAAGGTCCAGAGACTCAGATGGCTCGGTCATTTAGAGCGGATGGACACCAATGCTCCTGCCCGGAAAGCTTTCGACACTATTCCCGAGGAAGAGAGAAAGACCGCGACTCAGGTGGCTCACTCAAGAGGAAGAGGGCCTCAATTAATTTGGAGTGCAAAACTGGAGACAGCTATCTAGGGACCGAGCTGGCTGGCGGAGACTGTTGATTGAGGCCCAAGTAAGTAAGTAATATTTCTCTTTTATTGGGACATTTCAAATCTGTCAACATCGTACCCATCCGAAGACTTGACAAGTAAAGAGGAGACAAAACCATTTTGTAAGAGCAATTTTTCGTTCCGTTTAGTGAGCTCCTCGCTTACGTTTTTTTTTCCGAATACTTGAGCCTTCGCCTTTCGGTAACTATAGAACAAAGTGCTTTCTTTTTCGTTGCTTTGACAGCTCTGAATATAAACTCTTCACAGCGATGCTATGGAGCTGGATGTCTGCCATGATGAAGCTAAAGTTCACATGAATTTCTGAGCAAATCCTCACGACCAGCTCCTCCGCAGTTGTTAAAAGTTATTTCCTTGTTCTACATCAACCCCTTTTCTTCAATCCAGGCCCAGCGCGACAATCCCCTAAGCATGACCAGTAAACTGACTCCAACAATGTAGCTATATCCACCTACACACTGGTTGCATTGTGACTCATTGGAACTTTCAGTTGCGTGTCAGGCACAAAGCAAGATGGAAGAAAAAATCGGATCAGCGACTAAACTGTACGAAATTCTCAATGCCCCCAAGAAGATGAACGCAGAACGTATAGCTATTTCGAATCTGACAGAAGTATGTGGGGGGTTTCAAATGCCAAGTAGACCGTAGGACTAACAACAGCAACAAAAACACAAATCAAAATGACTATATACAAGGGTTTTGCTGATGCCAAAGAACGATTGTTGAGAGTGCCACAACAGACATTGTTGATTTGAATTGATCGATAACTTTGGGGTTTGTTTTCACAGCGCAATTGGTTTGACTTGGTTTCGGTATGAGTGAAATAACACTTTGACACTTTGAAAACATATAAAAATGTACAACTATTTGTGTGTTGGTTCCGCGTATTGGATTTGCCTTCGTTCTCGTTTCAGTTCGACATTTTCCTGTAATTTAAGCTTCTGCTGAATATGTAAACCGACTTGATTGAAGGGCTTACATGAAGCACCTTTTGCCAATGGCTGGTTTTTTTTTTCAACAACGCTGCTGCTGTCTTGCTTGACTGACACTTGATTTGTGCAAATGACATTAATAGTCATGAATTGTGGTTAAAGTTTACACTAAGTGAATTTATATGGAAATGGAATGGTATGCCAATTGCTTGGTTTATTTTCGTGTTGTGCTTTTGTTTTTCGGAATTTCTAATGAAACTCGAATAAAAATGGTAATGAAATACCGATAGCACGTATACCTGTACATTTGGAGAGATTGCTAGGTGTAATTGAACTCATTCCAGGTTATGCATTCATGTATGTATTTGGAACGAAGGGGTAGGGAGTGAATCACTTGGGTAATAGGTTATTGTGTGTTTCCTTCTATAGATGTTATTACTTGTCGGTAGGTACTAGAGAAAAATAAAAACAAGTGTATAACGAATGATTCACCTTGAGTTTGAGGTTTAAGGTGGTATCCGAAAATGGAACAAGCACTCGGGATGCCGTGGAATCAATCAAGAAAAGACTTACACAAAAATACAGAGACAAAATTAGGTTTTAATCCGTTAAACAACTGATGTAGTTTAATATTTCATGGCTTGATAGCAGAGATTTAAAAGACTAAAGAAATGCAGTCAGTAAAGTCACTTTTATCTCAAAACACAGTCGAATTTTTCATTTGAATTCACCCTGTGAAAATTCCGTCGGGGGTATTTTGCCAATAATTTACCCAAGTGTGGGATATGAACATACGCACCTGCTGTCCAAATTTCAGGGGGCAGGGATTTATACTTTAGTAGCTACAGGGGGTCATAGAGGTTTTTAATTTTGAACTTACTCTGAACCATCATGGAAAGTTACCTTTTCCAATGTTTGAATTCTCAATTTTTTTTTTAAAGAGACATGTCTGCTACTAACTTATCCGGCTCACAATCTATGAAGTATCTCAGCCTGAGATACTGCAGGCTTTTTTGGGAACGGTCCCTCGCATGCACTCTCCAATCGCCGAAACCAAGCGCTCTGGCATCCGTAGCCACTTGGTCCTTGTACTGTAGGTTCGGTATTCCTTGTCGTCTCGAACCTGAGGGCTTCGATGAGAAGGCTTTCTTCGCTGGAGTGTTATCGTCCATTGGCTCGATGTGGCCGAGCCAATGTAGTCGTCTTTTCTTGGCTTTCTGGACTACATTCTCATCTTGGTACAGCTCGTGCAGTTCAGGGTTGAACCTTCTTCTCTATTTGCATACGGGACCGAAATTCCGTCAAAGAATTTTTCTTTCAAAAGTGCCCAGTATCAATTCCCCTTTTTTTCTTATCGTCCAGCACTTCGCGCCGGAGAAGAGGACTGGTAAAATCAAAATTTAGTAAAGCAGACACTTTGTCTTTCGAGTGAGGAATTTTGTACCCAGTTGTTTTGCCAAACCGAAGTAGCAGCGGTTCGCTAGGCTAATTCTTCTTCGGATCTCCACTAAGGTGTCGTTTGATGCACTTTGTTGAAACTACTCGGATGAGCTGCTACCCCTTTGCACACTGCATTGCGTATTGTTTAGCGTCATGTGGCACAGCTTTATCAGTTTGTTCGGGATCCCGAATTCAGACATCGCCATCATAAGCTCTTGGCGGTGGGTGCTATCATAAACAGCTTTAAAGTCGACGAATAGATGGTGGGTTTCGTCTTGAAATTCGTTGGTCTTTCCCAGAATTTGCCTCAGTGTGACCATTTGGTCTATAGTTGTTTTGCCTGGCCTAAGGCCACACTTTTTTTGTTGATAGAGCACATGGAGCTTATAGACCAGTCAGTGGACATGCATCCTTCCTCCAATACTTTGTTGATGTCCTGGTGCATGCTGTTCATGAAAACACTTGCTCTATATTTAAAGAGTTCCACAGGGATGTCATCCGACCCGGCGGACTTGTTATTTTGTAGCTTTTGGATGGCTCTTTCTACCTCTTCTGTGCTGGGGGCTGGGACTGGGCTTTCATTGACCGGTTTTGCTTCTCTTTCGTCATTAGGTCGCTCGACATTTTGCGCATTCAGCAGCTGTTGGAAGTGCTGCTTGAAAACATCTACAATTCCCTGTGGTTCTGTTACTAGGCTCCTCACTGTTTCGAAGAGCCTGGTGGTTGGGTGTTGTAGGATCTGGGGGCGTATGCTGTATCTTTTCCTACACACCAAGTGCTTTCTTTAACGCCAACTGGACCACTACCACGGGGTAACTTGCAAAACTTGTAAGCGCGAGTGCAAAACGGAGAAACAGAAGTACTTAAAAAGCGGCCCTACAAATTTGGAGGTTAGTGCCAGGGGCTAACAACCCCTCCACAGTAAAAAAAAACACTTCAAACTTGTTAAGGAAGGACACCCAACAACGACCGACGGCACGGACAGAACGTCGTAGAGGAGTTTGTCTACCAAGGCTCCGCTATAAACACAGTCAATAACACCAGCGCCGAGATCAGACAAAGAATAACTCTTGCTAATCGCTGTTTCTTTGGGCCAAGAAAGCAATTGAGTGGAAAAGCCCTTTCTCGAGCAACTAAAGTAAAACTGTACAACACACTCATCATTCCAGTCCTGCTGTACGGTGCAGAAGCATGGACTTTGACAAAATCGGATGAAAGTGCCTTAGGCTGTTTCGAGAGGAAAGTTCTTCGGGTCATCTTTGGCCCCGTGTGCATTGAAGGGGAATGGCGAAGAAGATACAGCAGAAAACTTTACGGGTTGTACAACGACATGGACCTAACCAGAAGGGTCAAGGTCCAGATACCCAGATGGCTCGGTCATTTAGAGCGAATGGACACCAATGCTCCGGCCCGGCAAGCCTTCGACGCAATTCCCGAGGGACGTAGGAGGAGAGGAAGACCGCGATTCAGGTGGCGCACTCAAGTGGAAGAGGACCTCAATCAACTTGAAGTGCAAAACTAGAGACAGCTAGCTAGGGACCAAGCTGGCTGGCGGAGACTGTTGATTAAGGCCCAATTCCATAACGGACTGTAGCGTCACCTTAAGAATGTAAGTTATGAAGAGACATGTCTAGGTAATTTTATTTAATTTTTTCCCTCACAATTAAAAGATTGTGCGCACTTTTGGTCCACAGGAATTGGCACATGTACCAAAAAAAACAATAACAAATTTCAAATGTGTCAAAAGCAAACGACTTGAAAAACAAGTTAAATACTTCTGCTCCATGTTAGGTAATAAGAAAAAGAAGATTGGTAAGACGTCTACGTACATTTAAGAACCAGAATATTTTGCAAAACAAAAATACCCAAACAAGCATTTCTGCTCATACATTAAATCCAAAAAACCAACACCGAATCAGATAGCACACAATTTTAAGGCCAACTTTGAAAATAATTCTTCAAATTTGTTTAAAAATTTTCAAAGGCTCAACTCATTGACAACATTTGTGCAGAGCGTGCCCACCAACATGAGTGAATCAATTTCATTCGTTAATGAAATAAATTTGTGCTATTGTGGCTTTCTGGGTCGAGCCTCTCACCTCACTTGTGTGGGTTTGCATGGGTTCGGTTAGCATTTTATCAATTTGTTCTTCAGCAAGATAAAAAAACGTGTTCGATCTCAAAAGACCAATAACCTTGTTTAGCTGTTAAATGTTTCCAACGCATGGAACACCAAAAAAAAAAAACCTGTAAGCATGCTCAACCCACGTCGAAATCAATAAAGTCTAATCAAAATCAGTTAAGATGTCATAATTGTTCTTTTTTTTGGTTTTTTTGGTCTCAACGAATTGATTGACACCAATCGTCTATATGTATTGAAAACACGCCAAGTTGACGTCAGAAAGATGAAGAACAATTAGACAGAGACGGTCGATATCACATTGCATAAACAAAAAAGAGAAAATAAACAAAAATCTTTGCTCAAAAAATGTCGATTTAGTGGAGGAATTTAAGACCACCGTCAACATACAGAAAAGCATTTAGGTCATTCTCAAGAATAAATAAATTGTTTAAATGCTCTCGAAGGAAATTCAATACATATTCATTCCCAATCTCAAGACTGAATGGAAAAGAGAAAGAGAAAATCCCAATAACAACAATAAAACCGAGTGGGCACATTGACAACAAAAAATGAATGTCCGCATGTGCCAGCAGGAGGCACATAATTGGACCGAAGATGTACAAAATCATTCTTAACGAAGGAATAGTAGACCGAAGTCATCTAAGCAAGATGTGGCCGGATTAGGTACAAGTTTTCAAGACCCAATGGCCCGATTTCTTAGCGCGTTAAGTGGAGCATAATCATCACCCAGTGGCAGGAGAATTTTTATCCTGTATTTAATTCAACTCACAAAGTTGTTGATGACGATAACGTTTATTCTGCTTCTAGTTTTTCCCTCTTTCTTATCTCTTGTGCCCCCCGTATGACATTCTAAAACATTTTGCTGTTTGATTGGTTCCAGTGGTAACCTCCCCCTCAAGAGTCCCAATCAAGCTTGTCCATTGTGCTTTGAATTCGTTTTGGTGTTCGGTAAGATTGTAGTTTCATCAATTCGACACAACGAACACGACCGATCTAAATGGATCTATTTTTCCTATTTAACACTCAATTGAAAACGACGAAGATGGTGAATCATAAATGTGGGTCATTCGTTGTGTATCATGGATTGAATGTGTTTTTATAGAACTATTGAGCAGAGCATAATCATACATGGCATGAGGCAGCTTCGAGGGGAAAATCACTCAAAACAACAGAAAACTCGTATACTAGCCGCAAGTGATGTGATGTGGATGATGATGAAAAATCCACTTAAGGAGAAGGAAAGAATGAAATTTTCTCACTTTGCCTTTTCAATTCGTCAATCAAAATTGATTGAAACGCTTTCATGGGTGTAAGTGTGTTCGTTTTGTTTGTGTTATGACAGATGAGTTGAGCGTGTAAGAATACCTACGAGACGGAATGAACAACTGACATTTGAATGATGAAATATTTCTTCTGGAAATTGCAATGTCTGATTTTTGCGGTCCAATTGCATAGTTCATGACAAGAGAGTTGCATAAAATGCACATATTTGATCTTTAGTTGAAGAGTTTGTTTAGGATTTTTGATGAGCAATATGTGATCTGCACCTTCTCACCTCAATGATCTTGTAGAGCGTAGTGTCAACAACAAGATCCGAGGCTTCTACAAAAGAGCCTATCAATGGACACAGGGAAGTGTAGATGTATTGTAAGAGCACTTCAAGCAGAAGCAGCGATCAGCTGGAGTCGAAGGACAAGATTGAAAACTAATCATAGCTTCCAGTACAATAAGGGGGAGAAGATCCGATAAGTGGACTTTCGGGACAATCCGGTTACATTTAGAAGGAAATATCCCTCTAGATTCATATTTTATCACTCGACTGAGCCATTAACTGACAAATTTTATCAGCGGATGTCAAAGGTTTTCAATGATTAAGTGTTTTCTAGATCAATTTTCGGGTCAAACCGAGTTGGCAATTTGGTTTAAATAAAAACCAACGCCGTTTACAAAATTTACGCTCCGGCAAATCGCTTGTCAACACCCCAAACGAAAAGCAACTTAATGCTTTACTTAGACTTACCACGATCAACTGATGGGCTGGCCTGCCTCCTCTGCCATTGACAGTTGAAGACAGCAATCAGAGATGGAGGTAAAATTCATCATCAAAAAGGAGAAATAAGAAAAAGACTTGGCGAAGGAAGAAAAGAGCATCACTAATTTCTCAGCTCAAAGATCTAGAAGAGTCATGGGCCAAGAACAACACCCGACGTTTCTTTAAAAGATCGAAGCAATTAGCTTCTGGTTTCAGAACCGGGACAAAGGCTTTTTGAAACCGTGAAGGAAACATAGTCACCGGCGCACAGGCAATTGTAGATGTTTTGAAGAAGCACTGAATGCTCATAATGTCGGGTGAGCCAGAGACGAAAGAGAAGCGAGACCAGTCAATGAAGACCCAGTTGCAGCATAGAAGGGGTAGAAAGAGCCATCCAAAAGTTTAAAAATAACAAGTCCACCGGGTCGGATGACATCCCTGCGGAACTCTTTTAATATGGAGCAAGTATTTTCATGAACAGCATGCACCAGGTCATCAACAAAGTTTATAAGGAAGAATGCATCATGACAACTGACTGGTCTATATGCTCCATGTGCCCTATCAACAAAAAAAGCGATACTTACTCTTGCAAAAACTACCGAGGCATATTCCTGCTTAATATTGTATACAAAATCCTACCTTCGTACTGTGTGAGCGCCTTAAACCGTTCTGGAACACAATAATCGACACGTACCAGTGTGGCTGTAGGCCAGGCAGAACAACGAAAGACCAAAAATTCACACTGAGGTTAATCCTGGAAAAGACCAACGAATTTCAGGTCGAAACCCACCGTCTTTTCATCGAATCCAAAGATGTTTTTGATAGCATCCACCACCAAGAGCTTATGACGGCGATGTCGGAATTCGGGACCACGAAACTGATCCAGCTGTGCCACATGACGCTAACAATACGCAATGCAGTGTGCAAATGGGTATCAGCTCATCCATGTTGTTTCAATCATGAGCATCAGGGTTTAGACACTGCCATTTGATTTCATCAACATAGTGGTGGAGCAGATTGTGCGCAAGGCACGTGTGAGCACGAAAACTTCATCCTAAACAAATCCACCCATGCGGACGACATAGACATCATCGGTCGATCCAACAGAGCTGTGCGAAACTCGTTGGTCTTGACGTGCATCATGAGCACAAAACAAAGCACATGCTATCAACAAACAAAGCAACATCTGTCCACGGTCTAGGACAAAACGTCACTGTTGGTAGCAGCAATTTCTAGGTAGTTAAGGAGTTCCCCTATCCCTTGGAACAAAACTTCAATCCTACAAACGACACCTTAGTGGAGATCCAACGAAGAATTACCCTAGCCATCCGCCACTACTTCGTTTTGGCAAAACAACTGGGTTCAACACTCCCAGACAAAGTGTCTGATATACATTGATTTTACCAGTTTCTCTCTGGCGCCGAGTGTTGAACGATAAGTAAAAAAAGGGGAAATGATACTGGGCACTTTCGAAAGAAAAATGCTTCGACGGATTTTCCCATATGCGATGATGGCGAAGAAGGTTCAACAGCGAACTGTACGAGCTGTACCAAGATGCGGATGTAGTCCAGGCAGAAAAGATGACTTCATTGGCTCGGCCACATCGAGCAAATGAACGACAACGCTCCAGCCAAGAAAGTCTTCTCATCGCAGCCCCCAGGTTCGAGAGGACAAGGAAGACCGAACCTTCGGTACAAGAACCAAGTGACTGGATGCCAGAGCGCTTGGATTCGGTGACTGGAGAGTACATGCGAGGGACCGTCCAGAACGGAAGCTTGCAGTGTTCGAGATCCCCCATGGATTGGGAGCCGGATAAGTACAAATTGCTTGAAGATTGCCACTGTTTTTTTTTTTAGTGCCATTACCAACCTTAAGACACATAACAGACATAAAACAAGCTTTCAATTCCATTCATGAATTCCTCACATTTTACTACCCCATAAAAAGGTATAGTTTCTCTCTACAGAGGCTCATATTGAATTTTTTAACATCAAGTTATTCCACAGGAATGAAAAAAAGAATACCTGAAAGCACATAAATATTAAGCACCCTCCGGTCGTCCATATAATTTTCGATACACCATCTACCTGTCATGTGCATGATATTAGGGGGATGTTATGCTGCCCTTAAAAATCAAAAAATAAAACATTTCGGTTTTATTCTCCTGACACAGAAATGTCATTTTTCGCCGTCCACTGTTTCTCGTTTACCATCATCCCACAGAACAGCTTTATGTCAAAAAAAAAAGAAACAAACAAGAAATAGAACAAGAAACACCTACAACACGGAACCATTTTCGTCTCTGTAAACTGTAAACAAACCGTTACACTATGGTTCTGACGTTCTGAGGGCAACCACCCTTAACATTAATTATATCAGTTGTTGATGTCGTGACATAAACCATACGTGCAACTTAAAGTTCCAACTGCCAAGGGAAGAAATGTCAAAATAGAAAGGAAAATTATACTGCACATGTACAGTAATAATATAGTAGGGTGATAGGGTGGATAAATAGGTACGTCTCATAAGCCATATTAAAAAGAACCTGCAGTCATTCACCTTATTTCAGGTTATTATAAGATGGCATCAACGCAGAAACAAAAAGAAACAGAATGATAAGACCTCAAGCGACATCTTGTGGACACCACGCGTTTGTTTCTGTGTTTATTTCTTGTATGGTAACCAGGTTATGAAAAAAATTAATGCAAGGGAGAAACGGTTATTTTATAAAAATAATAAAATTATGGAAGAATTATACTCGCAAAGCACACAATTATGAGGAAAAATTTAGAAAAACGGGTCAGCACAGCAACGTCGCCATACCGCCACCCATAAAGAACTGCCTTTATTATGACTTGTCGATTTTCGTCGTGTTGGTCGGGTCGTCTTTGGAACTTGGGCAGATGGATATGACGATAAAGAGAACGAAAAAAAAAACATAAATAAAGAAAAGACAGTTCTTATATCCGCCATAATATTGCACAATGTACAAGTGGGGCTTTGTCGGTCACTCTGCTCGGCGACAGACGACAACGGGCGCGGCGAGCAGATTATTGTTATGTAATTTATAAGAAACGAGGAAGTGGAGAATATTTTGTTGCCCCTTCTTATCTGTCAATGTTTTCTTGTGCGGTTTTGTTTACATGAGTCTCATTTTTTTTTGCTTTTGCTAATTATTCAACTTTGCAAGTCCATTAACCCATTGATCGGATTGGAATAAAAGAAGACAAACAGAAAAATATATAAACAAACAAATAATAGTGCGGACTTGAGACTTGAGACGGTCGACAAAAGCAATGGTTGTTGACATAAAGTGAGAACTAATGTGGTGGGTCGTGGGTGAATGCTTTGACAGCGCTTATTTAGTTTGTTGTGACTGTAAGTTGGAAGGACGGGCAGAGAAAAATACTGCTTATGCTATCAACTAGATTATACTGTTACGTACAAGCGGCTTAAGAGTTATGCATAGATAAATAATATGTAATCCTTCAACTTGAGAGGTGAAATGTTAAGTATGTGCTGAATGCTTGATGATGGTCTTAGTTTAAGAGGGATTTTGTTTTGAGTGATCCTTTTGGTTTTGGGTTTACAGTAAGACAAAAATCTGATTACGAAAAGCTTCACGAGTGGGGAAAAGTCTAGGACGCAATTTCATGCGCAAAATTTGGAGTAAATTAGACACATTGCAAAAGTACATCTTGATTTCGTACGGGAGAGTATTTAAGCAGCTTCTTCATTGAAGAGAGAAGGAGTGGGGGCAATCCATTAATGATTAGAAAGAATATCTTCTTGCGACCTAGACTCGTAGCTTGTCTCTCTATTGAGCCATTAACCATCAAATTCCATCACGGATGGCAAGGATTTAGACGGATTGAAAACTCATTGCTCTTCGGTAACATTTAGAACGAAATATACCTCTTGCGACCTAGATCCATACCTTATCCTCTCTATTGAGCCATGAACTGTCAAATTTCATCAGCAGATGACAAAGATTTTGACGGATTTAAAACCTCATTTTTGAAGTCGTTTCTAGAACGATTTTAAGAGCATTCCGTAACATTTAGAACGAAATATCCTTCTTGCGACAAAGACCTTTGTCTTATCTCTTTATTGAGCCATGAACTGAAAAATTTCATCACCGGATGGCAAGGATTTTGCAGGATTAAAAACCAAATTTTTTACGTTTTTTTTCAGTATTTTTATGCATCGATTTTCGGGATTATCCAGTAACACTTGCAACGAAAAATCCGTTTGGCTACCTAGATCCATATCCTAGCTCTCTATTAAGTCATTAACTTTCTTACTTACTTAAGGTGGCGCTACAGTCGGTTGTGGAATTGGGCCTCAATCAACAGTCTCCGCCAGCCAGCTCGGTCTCTAGCTAGCTGTCTCCAGCTTTGCACTCCAAGATGATTGAGGTCCTCTTCCTCTTGAATGCGCCACCTGAGTCACGGTCTTCATCTCCTCCTACGTCCTTCGGGAATAGTGTCGAAGGCTTTCCGGGCCGGAACGTTGGTGTCCATCCGCTCTAAATGACAGAGCCATCTGAGTCTCGGGACATTGACCCTTCTGGCTAGGTCCATGTCGTTGTACAACACTTAAGGTTCGCGGTTATATCTTCTTTGCCATTCCCCTTCAATGCACACGGGGCCAAAGATGATCCGAAGAATTTTCCTCTCGAAACAGCCTAAGGCAGCTTCATTTGATTTTGTCAAGGTCCATGCTTCCGTACCACACAGCAGGACTGGGACGATGAGGGTGTTGTACAATTTAACCTCAGTTGCTTGAGAGAGAGCTTTTTCACTCAATTGCTTTCTAATCCCAAAGAAACAGCGATTAGCAAGACTTATTCTTCGTCAGAGCTTGGCGCTTATGTTTTTGCCCGTGTTAAAAAGCGGAGCCTAGGTAGACAAACTCCTCTACTACCTCGAAGTTGTATGCGTCTATTGTGACGTTCCATCCGAGCCGTCGGTGTTGCGCGTCCTTCCTCGAAGACAGCATATACTTCGTTTTTCCCTCATTTACCGCTAAACCCATTTTTGCCGCTTCTGTCTCAATTCTCACAAAGGTGCTATTGACATCACGCTGTGTTCTTCCCTTTATATCAATATCATCGGCGTAAGCGAGAAGTTGAACAGATTTTTGGAAGATAGTGCCTCTGGTGTTGACGGTGGAGTTCTGCACTATCTTCTCAAGAACGCCTTGCCTTAATCCTTTTTTAACATCGATAGATTCCGTAAGCTCGTTGCCAACCTTGATGGAGCAGCGTGAGTTCTCCATCGTCATTTTGCACAAGCGAACGAGCTTGGCAGGGATGCCAAAACTAGACATAGCTTTATACAGTTCGCGGCCTTAAAATCGATGAAAAGGGTATCGATTTGGAGTTCACAGGATCTGCCGCAACGTGAAAATTTGGTCGATGGTTGACTTTCCTGGCCTGAAGCCACATTGATAAGGACCAATCAGATTGTTGACGAAAGGCTTCAGACGTTCACATATTACGACAGAGAAGATCTTTTAGGCGATGTTAAGTAGACTGATTCCTCTGTAGTTGGCGCAGTTTAGAGGATCTCCCTTTTTCAGGATCGGGCAAACAATGCTGAGGTTCCATTCATCGGGCATGCATTCCTCTGACCATATCTTACAGATGATTTGGTGCATGCTCCTATCTAGTTCGTCGCCTGCTGCTTTGAACAGCTCAGCAGCTAGACCATCTGTTCCAGCAGCTTTGGTGGATTTCAGCCGTGATATTGCGGTTTTCACTTCTTCTAGGTTCGGATTGTTGGTTATAATCTTGTCCGATGAAAGGCTCCTGTCATTAACTATCAAATTTTATTAGAGCATGGCAAGGATTTTGTAGAATCAAAAACCTCGATATTTCCATTTCTTAAGTTATTCTAGATCGATTTGCGGGCAATCGGCAATCAGAGTTGACAAACCAAGTTGCCTCGTTCAACTTGAGTTGCATGTTGCATCTAGCATCTAGGGTCAAATCTAAACCAACTAGAGTTTATTCGATTACATTTCGGCACATCACTTTTAAACTTCATTGGTTTAATTTTTTTTTTCTGCGAAATTCCTCAAAGTTATTCAGTTCTGCATATGAGACAAACAATTCAGACTTGTTCGTAATTATGTGAACATTGTTTCGAGCACCTGCTCGAGTAATCCACGTTTTTTAAACAATTAACAAGATGTGTCAAAATACCAGAACAATACAAATTTCACAACTCTTATTATTTAATGTCTGTCATAACTGTCACAATTATGACATCGTTTGACATTTGATGTCAATGACTTTATTTCACTTCATATAATCAAGAGGTAGGTTGATGAAGAACAAAGATGTTTTGTCCGCTGTCAAAAGTTTTTTTTTTTTTTTGTCTTTTCAAATTTGACTTGTGAAACAATACGGTATCGAAGTGGGTTTGAACTCAGCCCTTTTGTTACAAAATTTATGATTCTTTTATCTTAGCCTTAAGTCATATAACACTTCATAATTTTAAACCAGCTTTTGTCCCACCGAGCACCCTTGAACTTGGTCAAAAAAGTGATTAATATTTTGTTACTTTTTTTCGTCTTCCAATACCAAGATTGTCTGTCTTCTTTTGTGACGTTTAAAATTAATCGGTCTTTCAGAAAGCGGACTCAGTCAGTCAGGTGAAATGAAAGAAATGAATTATATGTCGCGCCAAAGGTTAATCGAAAGAATTAATAGCCAACTGTCACGCAATAAAAACACAAACAAAAAAAAACATAAAAGATTAAGTGTATGGGTTGGGAGTTGAATAAAGCATTGAACACGACTGTACGTAATAGTTATGTCATATGAAAAGTCAAAGGAAAAGTAGGAAGGTGTGAACATGGTAGAGTCATAAATTTATTAATGAATCACTATTGTTGTTTACAATGGACTTGACGGTGATTTTCAAATCAAGAAGTGAAATTTCATGGTAATGTAAGTCGTGTGTTGCGGCATTGATGTGTCACATTTTCGCAATTTCAAATTAATTATTTGGATATAAAATAGAATATTTCCGTGGTCTAAACTAAATATTTTCTTTTGATGTTAAGCAAGTCTTTTGTAGAGAAGATTCTGAGTACCTTGATTTGTTTCATCAAGATTTGTTATTGGCAAACAAAAATAGGGGCCGGGAAAGATGACGAATTCTTTTTATTTTTGATCAATGACCAAAAGCTGATCGGCCGTAAGGATACTGCACGGCATATGTCTCAGTTGGGTTGATAGCTTCTTTACTGCTGAAATCAAAACCATTTTATTTCTTGGCGTATATGCTTCTAACCTCTTCTGGATAAGAGTTCTCAGCACAGGGAAGTCTAATGACCGGAACTGAAACAAAATTGTTGATGATGTACGTCTCTGTTGGATGAGGATCGGGCATATGGAAAGTGTCAAAGGTTTTTTACTCTCAACAATGAAATTTTGATATTCCAGTACAGGGGGATCAAGTACAAGCACACAGTGGGTTTTCCCGTTTGAGTTTATCTACTCATTACAAGAGTGTGGGATATTACTGTATGTACCTGCTGTCGAAATTTCAGAAGGCAAGGCCGTAGCTGCAGAGGTTCAAAGGAGTACCATGATGTTTTTTTTTTTCGTTTGAATTCACCCTGTACAAAATCCTTACAGGGAATTTGTCCAACAATTTAAACCAGTGTGGAGGGGAGAAGTCCCCATGACAGAGAAGAACCGCTCACACACAGGACTAACCTCGATGTGGAGGATGGAGTAAGCATCGGAACACTAGAGACCTACGACGACACATGTTCCATTCATAGCTCTAATCTCTCACGATTGTCGAATACCTTAGTTCGGAGTAGAATCTCCAACTGTAATAAGACAATCAAACTGCTTGGGAAAAGGAAACGGGAGGAACTGCCAGAGAACGAGCAAAGACGACTTTTTAACGCTCGTGCTTTTCTAACGAACCTCTTATGATGGGGAGTCATATGCGCAAACGTCAAAGAAAGCGGATTCCAAAGGAAACACTGGCGTGGGTACGCTGATGGGACCGCCCGCGATCCATCCACTGATTGGTATAATCCAATCCAAGAAAGGACAAAGGAACTATCCCATCAGTTACACCCTCGATCAAGACGCAGACGCTGTATGCAGACTTTGAAAACATCTGCATCAACCAAACATAGTACAGGGCCATGTGCAACAACGGGCTTGGAAGACGGTAGGATGGTCTCAAAAGAGCCGAATATGGAGGGTTCTCGTGAACATTGCACAAGGGGCGAGGTCCTCGAATGCAGCTCTGGCATAACCACTTCACCTTCATCAAGCAGCAGTGTCATGAACGTGACGACCAAGAGTACTAGGACACCAAAAACGGTGATCGAGAAAAAGATTACCAAAACTCCTTCAGAGGAAAAGACACAACACTGAACGGACAGTTAGACGCCTATCCAATATAGATCCGGATACCTTAACGGCAAGGGATAAGATAGTGCTCGAAAACGCTACACGTAACCTAAAGATTCTGACTCTGACAATGACGAATAAAAAAAAAAATGGGACTAAGAACTTGATGAAGGAGATTCAGTGGTTATTCCCTGATTCAGTGACAACAATGTCCAAGAGAACTAGGCAGGAGAATACACTTTTGCCTACGAAAAGGTCAGCCCTGGAAAAATAAGAAACAGAGCTTGGCTACGGAAGAGGCGTTGGAGGATTGCAAGTTTGCCACTGCGGATTTCGGAAATCCTCAAGAAACTTCTCTGAGGAGCAATGGCAATTAATGGAAATGAGAATCCTTGATGAGGTTGACGATCATATCGTTAATAGCAGGCCCACCACCACCTCAGAACCATCCAGCGGTTCATATAACTGACGTGTGAGGACGACAATACTCTCGCATTCCTGCAGGACTTCGTTAAGAGAACGATAGCTCTCTGACCCAATGCTGATATATCGATACCTCGAGATCGTATAGAGATATCTGCAATCTCCAAATACATAACAGCTAAGTCAAAACAGGAAAGTAATAGAGATGGAAGAAAGAACGGAAAAAGGTACAGAGGTGGTGGTACAACTTAGCCACAAATCTATACCTCTTTTGCGGAAAATTGGCTTATAACCAATAAGAGAAACCAAGTAAGTAAGGCGGGTTTTTAAAACAATATGAAACATGAAATTGATACAAGTTAATCTTTCTACATAGTAAAGCCGCCAACTCCAATCTTGTCTACATCTTGCCCTGATTTAAGAACCCTGCTGGGGTGGCAGAATAAGCGGACTTCATTCATCGGATTTTATGCTATACAAAGCTACACAAATAGCAAGTAGTAATTTCAGATCTTATACTTTAGCCAGGAATCGGTTCACTTGCGTACAAAGTCATTACATCAGGGGCAATGAGAACCACTTCAACTGCGGGACTCATTTTAATACCCCTAGAACTCTTGCTCATGAATCTGCGGCTAAAAAAGCTTCGTGACTTAGTAGGACTTAAGTCTAGAAAAACAGTTCCATAGGACATGCTCAGATCCTTCATAAAGTAATGGGTCTTAGTACTACAAAAATAAATAAATAGAGTCGACAGCTCTTGAAGAGCCAAGGCTTAAGTGGCTTACTCTGATCAATAATTCGAACGGCTAAGTTGAGAAGCACTTTTTCATGACATATTGATACTCTTGGAAGTCTTGTCAGTTCTTCGCAAGAGGCAGTGGCCGTGAAAGCTGAAATAAAAACTATAGGCACGAGTTGGACTCGAACTCATGACGTCAACTAACCTAACCACTAAGCCACGGACACTATAATACTACAAAATACCCGAACTTGATTTTCATAAACCATTCCAGGTTGCCATCCCAAGCAGAGAGGAATGAGTAGATAACATACCATACTCCAGGGAGTCGTCAGTAGCTATCTATACTGATGGCTCTAAGATGGACACTCCAAAAGCAGAGTTCCTGGCAGTGACAACAGCATGCTAAGCAGGTTTTAATAATGGCGATACCACGAGCTGATATCACTTTTTACATTGATTGCCAAGCGGCAATAAAAGGGATTACTGCAACTGAAGTAAAATCAAAGCTTGTTTCATGCGCGAAGAGGTTAAGCTTCTTGGCGCACAGCATAACATTAGACTCTGCTGGGTCCCAGGGTCACAGCGATATACCTGGCAACGAGAAAGCTGATGAATTAGCAGCATTAGGATCAACGCTTGACGTAATCCAAGCTCAGCTAGTTAGCACCCTTACCTGTTATTTGAAGCAGGTAATCTCAAAAACAATAACTGTTGAGGCCGATGAAAGGTGGAACCTTCTTGACGCCTGCGGTACTACAAGAAAGATCTGGTTCTGTTTTAACAAACAAAGAACGGAAACGGATCTCGAAGTGTCCGTCGCTCAGTGATTAGGTGCGTTGGCTGCTAAGCAGAACGTCGTGGGTTCGAATCCTGCTCGTGCCCATAGTTGTATTTCATCTTTCACGGGCACTGCCTCTTGCGGAGAGCTGACAAGTCATGAGTATCAACCTGTCATGAAATTGTAGGTCCCCTCAATTCCTCACACGCACCTAGAGAATTGTTGATGAGAGTAAGCCACTTGGGCCTTGATTCTTCAAGAGCTGTCGCGCCACTCAATTTGTTTTATTTTTTACACCTCGATCTCTTGTAAGCATAATAACTGGACTGATCTATCAGGATATCATAAGAAAAAGATGAGAATCAGTTCAGATGATCTATGCAGAGGATGCGGTGACGAGGAGGTGCATCAAGACACTGCACTTTCTATGTCACTGCCCCGCACTCGTCCTCTAAAGGAAGAAACTGCTCGGCAATTATTTCTATGGGTAAACTAAGATGGTTTTTTTCGTTTGAAATCACCCTGTGCAAAACCCAGACGGGGAATTTGTCCAATAATGGACATGAATCTACGCATCTGCTCTCCAAATTTCTGAGGCCAGAGCCGCATACGAGTTACACGGGGTCAAACGAGTTACTTAAAGCACAAGCACGCAGTGGTTTTTTGGTTAAACTCAATCTGTTTAAAACCCTGTAGAGGGATTTGTCCAGGAAATTGTTTACAAAAACTTTAAACCATATAAATAATGCAATTCCTGAACCAGTACATGATTTAACTTACCTATGCTTTGTTGGCAGCCTGATACAGTCCTGAAACAAAAGAAGAAACAAATTAATCCATGAATCCAACCACAAAGCGATAAAAAATGTTATTATGACGAGCAAAAAATCATTGACACGACTTGACATTGCTGTAATTATGTCCGTTGCAAAATGCAGCCCATCACAACAATAAACTTTCTCTTTCTTTTTTGACGTAATTACTTAAATAAAAGCAACAAAATACAACTTACAAGTTACAACATTAAACGTGTACACGAGTTGCGGCAGTTGCTATAAACGAAACATTTTCCAATCGCCCAAAGATGACGACATTGTACAGAAGGAAAACAGACAAGCGCGGTAAAATCACAAGGAAAATCTATTTGACGTGCCATAATCCTCCTATGTAACTTTTATGTTTTGTTTATACTGTCAACAAGTCAACTGTCATTAACTCGAAACAACAATAAATATGAGCTCTCTTCCTCCAGTCGTCGCGTCCGTCGTCGTCGCATCATCATCGGTCGTTTTGAAGTGAAGTCAAGAGTCCGACAAGGCGCAAGTAAATTGGCCTAATATTGCACGCCTCGTTGAAGAAAGTGAAAACTCTAAATGAATCTTAATAGGCTTTCTTTATAGCACCACCATTATGCCTAGAGATATCTACAACTGACGCTCAAGCGGCGGCGGCGGCAAATGCTTTGTCGAATTAAAATAATTTCTTTCTTTATGGAACAATTGCTTTTTTGTCATCTTGTCATAGGTGCGCGGGTTGAGTATACGCCCAGCTTGTCCAAGTACCAAACAATGAGACGCCAAAAAACTTTTCTCGAATTCAATTTGATTATTCGAAAGATTGTTATCGGGGCAGAAAAGTTAACTGCACAGCCAGCCGAGCCGGTTCGGTAAGTAGGCTGCAGGCAGAAAACTGATGTAGCTGCAAATCTGGCACTGACACTATAAAATTGTTTAAAAAATTGTAATGACTTTTGCAGTTCACATAATTTGGTTTAAAAGTGTAATTTGCATACAATCATGTCGGGGAAATTAATGGAATCGCCTGGAATAATTATGAGCTGTAAAGTTACTATTTTATGGTTTAATGGGAAGTCGTTGACGCGTTAAGTCAATTGTAATTTTTTTTCCGCGTGTATGAAATTGGTGAATCCCGAGTGCGGGGCGTGGAAAACTCTAAGAATTAAGTAACAAGTATTGTCAACCCAAAGCTTGGCAGGAGTCGCGGAGAAAGAAGCCATACTGTGTACATCTGAAATTCAGAAACCTCATGGACCGCTGCACTGCTGCAGGCGAAGCGAATTGCAAACGGTTAAGAAAAGAGGAGGGGAAAATCCGAAAATGAGAGCATACAACCACAAAGAGAACTAAGATCGGACCGAAGGTTAAACAAATTAAAGTATTGATTCTGTGAATGAATGCGGATTCGTCGTAGGGAATCGGCTTGGATCGAAAGTCATGGATTTCAAGCCAATTAGTGAGCGCCTGGCTGTAATCCGCATCAAGGCCACACGACAAAACATCAGTATAATATGGGCACACGCCCCTATCGATGAGTAAAGCAAGGAGGATTTTTACGACC
This sequence comes from Sphaerophoria rueppellii, assembly GCA_920937365.1. Classification (NCBI taxonomy): domain Eukaryota; kingdom Metazoa; phylum Arthropoda; class Insecta; order Diptera; family Syrphidae; genus Sphaerophoria; species Sphaerophoria rueppellii. Next base: position 7,138,157 of record CAKKXW010000005.1, read on the forward strand.
TTCTGGATAGAGCCTAAGGAGTCTGTCCAGAATACGACGTCAAATTCGTACTCGGAGATTTCAATGCAAACATCGATAAGGAAGAGATCTTTGGCGGATTAGTTGGAAAGCACAGCCTCCACGAAGTGACAACAGATAACGGCTTCCGACTAATCGACTTTGCTGCAGCTCGTAATACGGTGATAAATAGCACTAGGTTTCGAAGACGAAACATCTACACAGCAACCTGGCGATCTTCGGATGGTCGAACCACCAAGCAAATCCACCATGTGCTAATCGGCGCAAGGCACGCATCCAACATCTTGAACGTGCTCACTTTCCGAGGAGCAAATGTCGACTCTGACCACTTTCTGGTATAGTGACTAAGTTTAGAGCTCGACTATCAAACGACAAAAAAAAAAACACGTGCGGCCCCAAGGAAGAAGTTCAACATCGGTTGCCTTGGCACTCCGGATAATGCCAGAGACTACAGTGAGCGCCTGAGTGAGCGACTCTCCGCCGTCCTCCCAAATACCACAGATGTCAACACCTTGTGGAGCCAATATCGCGAAATAATAAAAAATGTAGCCGAGACCACCATAGGTTACCAGCCACCCCCGGAAAAGAACCCATGGTATGATGACGCGTTATTGACAAGAGGGACGGAAAATGCACGTTTGCAGATGCTGCAACGGAAAACAAGAGCAGCAAGAGAAGAGTACCGAACAAAGAGGAGAAATGAGAAAAAGACCCTGCGAAGGAAGAAAAGAGCATCCGCAGTTTCTCAGCTCAAAGATCTAGAAAAGAACAAAACCCGGCGCTTCTTTAAAAAGGACGAAGCAATTAGCTTCTGTTTTAAGAACCGGGCACAGGCTTTTCAAAACAGTAAAGGAAACCTAGTCACCGAACCGAAGCACAGGGATGTGAAGATGTTTTTAAGCAGCACTTCGAACAGCTGCTAAATGTGCAAAATTTCAAGCGAGCTAATGACGAAAGAGAAGCAAGTGCAAGAGCATTCAATGAAGACCCAGTCCCAGCCCCAGGACAGAAGAGGAAGAAAGAGCCATCCCAAAAGCTAACAAATAACATGTCCGGGTCGGATGGCATAACTGCGGAATTCTTTAAATATGGAGGAGGTGTTTTGATGAACCCCATGCACTATGGACGTCACCAAAGTGTGGGAGGAAGAATGCATGCCCACTGACTGGTCGATAAGCTCTATATGCCCCACCTACAAAAAAGGCGATCCGATTTCATGCAAAAACTACCTTGGCATATTCCTGCTTCATGTTGCATACGTACTGTGTGAGCGTCTTAAACCTTTCTGCAACACAATAATCGGCACGTACCAGTGTGGCTTTAGGCCAGGCAGAACAACGATAGACCAAATATTCACACTGAGGCAGATCCTGAAGAAGACCAACGAATTTCAAGTCGGAACCCAGCATCTTTTCATCGACTTTAAAGCTGTGTGTGAAAGATAGCATCCACCGCCAAGAGCTTATGATAGCGATGTCTGAATTCGGGATCCCGAACAAACTGGTCCAGCTGTGCCGCATGACGCTTAACAATAAGCAGCTCATCCGAGTTGTTTCAAACATGCGCAGGGTTAAGACAAGGAGATGCGTTGTCATGTGATTTCTTCAACATAGTCCTGGAGCAGATAGTGCGCAAGGCAGGTGTGAGCACGGAAAACACTATCTTCAACAAGTCCACCCAGCTCCTAGGCTATGCGGACGACATTGACATCATCAGTCGATCCAAGAGAGCTGTGCTTAAGGCCTTCATAGCGAGTGAAGAACAGTCTAAACTCGTTGGTCTTGAAGTGAATGAACACAAGACAAAATATATGCTATCGACATGCTATCCACCGCCTAGGACAATACGTCACTGTTGGTATAGCAGCAATTTCGAGGTAGTAATGGAGTTCACCTACCTTGGAACAAACATCAATCCCACAAATGACACCTTAGTGGAGATCCGAAGAAGAATTACCCTAGCGGACCGCTGCTGCTTCGGGTTGGCCAAAGACCTGGGTTCAAAACTCCTCACTCGAAAGACAAAGTGTCTGCTATATAAAACTTTGATTTCACCAGTCTTACTCTACGACGCGACGCCGAGTCCTGGACGTTAAGTAAAAAGTGGAATTGATACTGTGCACTTTCGAAAGAAAAATTATTCGAAGGATTTTCGGCTCCGTATGCGACGATGGCGAATGGGGAAGAAGGTTCAACCGAGAACTGTACGAGTTGTACCAAGATGTGGATGTAGTCCAGAAGGCCAAGAAAAGACGACTACATTGGCTCGGCCACATCGAGCGAATGGACGACGACGCTCCAGCCAAGAAAGTCTTCTCATCCCAGCCCCCTGGTTCGAGTCGACAAGGAAGACCGAACTTACGGCACAAGGGCCAATTGACTGCAGATGCCAAAGTCTTGGTTTCGGCGAATGGAGATTGCATGCGAGGGACCGCAGTATCTCAGGCTGAAATCCTTCGTGGATTGTGAGCGGGATAAGTAAGTAAGTAAAAAAGCAAAGACCAAAGAATTACAAAAAAGGATGGCCTCAATTATTACCACAGATACCACATGTTGCTTGTGGTTTATTTTGTTTTGGTCAAAAAAATTTTGCACTAAATTCCCTACTGCCAGATCATGGACCATATGTTCCATGCCAACTACCATTCGTCCTCATTGTTCCAAGTTGCCGTATTTGGTTTAGCCTCAAAAAGTCGCATGTGCCAAAAAAAAATGACATCATGCCACTTTGAACGTGCGTCGTTCGTCTTTGTATGTCGCCATGTCGATATCGGTCGGCTGTGTTGATTATCGAGTGAATTTCACGCATAATCTGCTTATAAAAAGCGCACAACGCGATAACCATCAACAACTCTTCAAGCGCTGACAATTGACATTAATTGCTGTCAAGTGTCACATATCGTCTTAGCTGGCGTCGTCGTCGCTGATACTTGAACATATAAAAAAGTGAAAATGTCAAAAAAGAAAGTTGGTACACCGCCGCCGCCACCGCAGCTCAAAGCCGAAAGTTGGTAAGGTCATTTTGTTTAACTGCCACAGATCTGTCACATGGAAAAATGTGTAGATTGTATTGAGGTTAGATCAAACGCTGTATGCATGTGGCATGAGAGAGAAAATAACCCAAAAAAACTAGCAATTGTTTTCACTCATGTCGTTTACTTTCACACGTCGCGTTGCGCCAGTCAGATCAGAACCAAGAAAATGTCAAAAATATAAAGAACTCCAATCACGTAGATTAGAAAGGCTAAGTGGCATTTATTTTAAATTGAAATGTTGAAAAAAAGGGGCACTGCATTTTGCCACTCCTCTTTGCAAGCTAAATCAATTACTTCTTCTCATCCATCTTCTGTTAATTTTTCGCAATTGTTTCGCAGAGTTTAGTTCTTCAATACAATTCTTAACATCCCTTCAAATGTCTTGTGCATTCTGTCTGTTGTTGAATTCACTTAAACATGAAGTAGTGAGGTTTCTTCTCTCTTTCGAATGTCGTCTGTCTCTGTAGCCGACCGCAGCCACTTGTAAATGAAAAAAAAAGAACTTAACTCGTAGCAGCATGGCAGTGTTGTCTGAGTCCTTGAACTTGAAAATGAATTCTACACCACGGGATATGCTCGTATGTACCTACCTACGGATTAAAGAAGTGGAAACAAAAAGCAATTGAAAACGTTCCGTCAATGACAAGTAAACTTCTCTCTTCATCTTCACATAACATATCCAAGCAAAAACAACAAGCAGTGAGTGGAAAAAATGACACTTGAGGCATTTTATCCACTTGAGGTGCTGAGTACTATTGCATTAGAGCTTCTAAACTACCCAAAAAGATGTCAAATGCAATTTATTCAAGCGAACCTTGGAGCTTGAACTAGATTTTAGCGATGGCCTTAATGAATTATTTCATTTTGTAAATGTCCTTGTTTGTGAGGATCTTTTGAAATGTTAAACAAAAAAGCTAAGCAAGATTTATATAAATTAGAAATGCACATTTTCAGAGCCTTGAGAGTTGACATGACAAACTTGCTCTTGTTGCTAAATTGAAGAATTTTCTATTTTAAAGAAGAAGCAGAAGAAAGGGTTCAACTGATTGTGTTGTTTTTTGTCCCCCTAGCGGCAAATCTGAGCAAACAATTCTTTAAGAGGCATAATTGACAATTCTTTAAAAAAGAAAAGTGAACACATGAAAAGTAAAAAGTGAATTTTTAATGATAACAAGCAAACAATTCTTGAAGCGGTTTTCCGGTTTTTAATCTGTTAAAATCTTTGCCATCTGCTGATTAAATTTGACAGTTATTGGCTTAATAGAGAGAAGAGTTGCGAATCTAGGTCGCCAGAGGGATATTTCGTTGCAAATGTTGCCCCAAAAGTGAGGTTTCTAATCCGTCAAAATCTTTGCCATCCGCTGATTAAATTTTACAATTAATGGCTCAATAGAGAGATTAGTTATGGATCTAGGTCGTCAGAGGGATATGTCGTTGCAAATGTTGCCCCAAAAGTGAGGTTTCTAATCCGTCAAAATCTTTGCCATCCGCTGATTAAATTTGACAGTTATTGGCTTAATAGAGAGAAGAGTTGCGAATCTAGGTCACCAGAGGGAAATTTCGGTTTAAATGTTAACGGATTGCCCCAAAAATTAGGTTTCTAATCCGTCAAAATCTTTGCCATCCGCTGATGAAATTTGACAGTTAATGGCTCAATAGAGAGATTAGTTCTGGATCTAGGTCGCCAGAGGGATATTTCGTTGCAAATGTTGCCCCAAAAGTGAGGTTTCTAATCCGTCAAAATCTTTGCCATCCGCTGATTACATTTGACAGTTATTGGCTTAATAGAGAGAAGAGTTGCGAATCTAGGTCACCAGAGGGATATTTCGTTGCAAATTTTACCGGATTACCCCAAAAATTAGGTTTCTAATCCGAAAAAATCTTTGCCATCCGCTGATTAAATTTGACAGTTATTGGCTTAATAGAGAGAAGAGTTGCGAATCTAGGTCACCAGAGGGAAATTTCGTTTAAATGTTAACGGATTGCCCCAAAAATTAGGTTTCTAATCCGTCAAAATCTTTGCCATCCGCTGATGAAATTGGACAGTTAATGGCTCAATAGAGAGATTAGTTCTGGATCTAGGTCGCCAGAGGGATATTTCGTTGCAAATGTTACCGATTTATCAAAAATGAGTTTTCTATTCCGTCAAAATCTTTGCCATGCGCTGATGAAATTTGACAGTTATTGGCTTAATAGAGAGAAGAGTTGCAAATCTAGGTTGCCAGAGGGATATTTCGTTGCAAATGTTGCCCCAAAAGTGAGGTTTCTAATCCGTCAAAATCTTTGCCATCCGCTGATTAAATTTGACAGTTATTGGCTCAATAGAGAGATAAGATACGAATCCAGGTCACCAGAGGGATATTTCGTTGCAAATGTTACCGGATTGTCCCAAAAATTAGGTCCGTCAAAATCTTTGCCATCCGCTGATGAAATTTGACAGTTAATGGCTCAATAGAGAGATTAGTTATGGATCTAGGTCGCCAGAGGGATATTTCGTTGCAAATGTTACCGGATTGCCCCAAAAATTAGGTCCGTCAAAACCTTTGCCATCTGCTGATGAAATTTGACAGTTAATGGCTCAATATAGAGAAGAGTTGCAAATCTAGGTCGCCAGAGGGATATTTCGTTGCAAATATTGCCCCAAAAGTGAGGTTTCTAATCCGTCAAAATCTTTGCCATCCGCTGATTAAATTTGACAGTTATTTGCTTAATAGAGAGAAGAGTTGCGAATCTAGGTCGCCAGAGGTATATTTCTTTGCAAATGTTACCGGATTGCCCCAAAAATTAGGTTTCCAATCCGTCAAAATCTTTGCAATCCGCTGATTTAATTTGACAGTTAATGGCTCAATATAGAGATTAGTTATGGATCTAGGTCGCCAGAGGGATATTTCGTTGCAAATGCTACCGGATTGCCCCAAAAATGATGTTTCTAATCCGTCAAGTGCGAACTGCCTTTAGATAAAGTTAATTCCAAAAAACTTAAAAAAGTAGAAGCAGACTAACTCGGCAAACCAGGTTGACTTGTTCAATCCGAGTTGGCATTCCGAGTTAACTCGAGTTAGCGAACGGAGTTGGCCCATCAGTAATTTTGGCATCGACTTTTTGAGGGTGAATAGCCAAAGTCAGGGCCTCTTCTTAGTTTATGTTTTATCAGCTCAGCAAGTTTATGATCAATAGCCTTTTTCACTTCTTGAAGTTTGTTGATTGCAAATTAAAATTGACGCTTTGGACGCTTCACAACAAAATGTTTTTCGTGTTTCGGAGGATTAGAAGCAGGCTAGCATTCACCACCAAGAACTGATGATGACAAATGGGTAACAGCTCATTGGAGTTGTTTCAAACATGCGCAGGGTTTCGACAAGGAGATGCGCTGTCATGTGATTTCTTCGACAAGGTCCTGGAGCAAATAGGTAATACGGAAGGCAGGTGTGAGCACGGAAAACACAATCTTCAAAAAGTCAGCTCCTAGGCGATACGGTCGCTCCCACAGACCTGTGTTTCAGGCCTGCACAGTGTCTGAAAAAGCTGATTAGTCTTGAAGTGAATGAGGACAAAACAAAGTTTGTGCAATCAACAAACAAATCAACATCTGTCTACCGCCTACGACAAAACGTCACTGTTGGTAGCAGCAATTTCGAGGGAGTTAAGGAGTTCACCTACCTGGGAGCAAACATCAATCCCACAAACGACACCTTAGTGGAGATCCGACGAAGAATTACCCTAGCGAACCGCTGCTGCTTCGGGTTGGCCAAACAACTGGGCTCAAAACTCCTCACTCGAAAAACAAAGTGTCTACTATACAAAACCTTGGTTTTACCAGACATACTCTACTGCGCCGAGTGCTGGACGATAAGTAAAAAAGTGTGCACTTTCGAAAGAAAAATTATTCGAAGGATTTTCGGTCCCGTATGCGACAATGGCGAATGGAGAAGAAGGTTCAACCGAGAACTGTATGAGCTGTACCAAGATGTGGATGTAGTCCAAAAGGCAAAGAAAAGACGACTGCATTGGCTCGGCCACATCGAGCGATATGGACGACAACGCTCCAGCCAAGAAAGTCTTCTCATCACATGGAAGACCAAGTGACTACGGATGCCAGAGCGCTTGGTTTTGGCGACTTGTATTTTGAACTTGAATTTATTAAAGACTTAATTCAAGCCATAAAAAAATTAAAAAATATAAATAAATATTAAAAACTAAAATAAAACACAAAAATATTATAAATAGCGGAAAATAAGATAAAATATGTAATATCAGGGTCTTCAGGATGAATTTGGACACATTAAAGTCAAAGTGAGGTGAGTTATTGGCTTTTGTCATCATTCTAGTCAATGGTTCGTTAAGCCCATAGTCAGTTCTGTGGATAGTCCTGAATCTACGGGGATTTATGAAGAGAGAAATCCTTGAGAGCAAGTCTGAGCAGTCCTCAAAAGAGCCAGTTAAAAGCTGGTGTACAAAAACAATGTCAGCGTTGTCCCTTCGCAAGTATAAAGGTTGCATGCCCAGTAATTTAAGACGATCCTCATGAGGACGGAGGTCAAGAGGATCAACCCAACCTTAACCACGTAATGCAAATAAAATGAAACGGCGCTGAACGGCTTCAATACGCTTAATGTGTACTTAGAAATGAGGACACCAAACCTGGGAGGAGTCGACGAGAACAGGTCGAACAAACGTCATATACAAAGATTTTGTAACGTATGGATCATTAAATACCTTAGACCATCGCTTGATAAACCCCAAAGTAGAATTAGCCTTGTTGATGATTGAATCGATATGCGATGTAAAGTTTAGTTGAGTATGACAGAGCAGTCCTAAATCATTAATAGAATAAACTACAGGAATTAGTTGGGTGTCAAGAAAGTAAGATCTTTAGGGTAACGGAGGCCGCTTTCTGGAGAAAGTTATAGCTTGACATTTCTCCAGAAAGCGGCCTCCATTACCCTAAAGATCTTACTTTCTTGACACCCAACCAATCCCTGTAGCTCCAACAGATTTGCTTTACACCAGACGAAGAATTTATTAAGATCGCTCTGGAGTAACTGTGCGTCCCCAAGGGAAGATATCTTTTGATAGATTTTCATGTCATCAGCGTAAATTAAGAGTTTTGAATCTGAGAATATTTGATCGACGTCTAAGGCAAAGAGAATTTGACCGAGAGAAGCAATAATTGGATTTGAAACATGGTTTCTGAAGCAGAGACTATATTGTCGATTGGAGAGGTAGGATTTTATATCCAGGAGTTCAAAACTTAAGCTTGTCAAGTTTGAGAGTGCATGCGAGTGACCGTTCGCTTTGGAAGGCTGCAGTGTCTCAGGTTGATATCCTTCATGGATTGGAAGCCAATTAAGCAAGTAAGTAGGTACATATTGAAATTGAATAGAATAGAACCAGCCTATGAAATGCCTCTGCTAAAACGAGAGAGAAAAATCGAGAATGAAAGAGAAATTTTTTAGATAAAAAAATTGCAATCAAATACGCATTTCACACTCGGCTGGTCGTTACATTAATAATTCAAATTTTCCAACCCGATTTGCTTAACCCATCCGTTTAATTTGACTTTCCATTTTTCAATTTATCGAATCTCACTTTGTGCATAATTCTCAAATCATACGCTTATTAGATATGCGCCACCAATAAATCTCTAAACAGATAAAAATGTACGTACGTAAACCACAAGAAAGCACCATAAAAACGCAACATAAATTGCTTGAACAAATACGTCTCCTTGCGGACTCTATCACTCTACACACGAAGCCTACGTACGTATGGCTTAGTGAGAACACACACATATATTTTTTAAACTGCGAACCAGATGTGAAATCTTATAACGAAGAGAAACGCAGGCAGGCAAATATATTGGAAACAAAAACACACAGCAACAACCGCAAAAAACCTGACAAAAACACTTTTCTGCAGCACCTGCCTCGGAATTCCATTAGAAGATACTACTTTAACTTACCGTGTCGTCACCATCGCATAAGGAGCAAACAAAAAAAAAATCAAGAGTTTGAAATTCAAAAAGGTAACGTCGCGCCATAAAAATAAAACTTCAAACACCAGCAATACCACGTTTACCTCTCTTAACCGCAATACCTGCCATTAAAGTCAGCGAACCAAACACTTAACTAGCATAACACCACCACCAACATACCGAGCTCAGCTCAAGCCTCAAGTACCAGAACTGGAGAAGCAGAAGCCGGAGTAAATAGCAACACAAAATCAGCACAAGTCGTATTTAGACTGAAACGTCAAAGTTGGTGTGTCGATTGTCGAACAAAACAACTCAACAATCAAATGGAATGGCAAGAAGTATGAGCTGAAAGGTGTTATTGGAGCTGCCAGAAACATTGGAATCTCTTGAGAATCTCGGGTTTCATTAGGAGGGAAAAAAAAAGCATTGCAAAACATAAAATTACTACACTTGTAGTATAAGTTGTCAGAAAAGGGGGGAGAGCCAGAGTATACTGCGCTTATATTGCATGTCATTGTTATTTGGTAACACAGTTTCAGTAGCACCTTCCCTGTGTTGTTTTTTTTTTCTTGAGTTAAATTATCATGGAAGCAGGTACTTTATGAAGCGTTAGATTGATAGAGCTAAATGAGACTCTTAAGAGCAATTACCACACACTATGACGAGGTCTTCTTTGTCTCCTTGCTTTCCGGCAATTTGGCATCTGCGTGTTCTACTTTGTATTTCCTTTTTATGCGAAACTTGTCTTTTGAATTCGGATTTTATTGTCAAAAATGACACTTGACAAAATTCTAAGGACTTTCAAGAGTTTACATTTTTCCTGCTGACCTTTGTTAAACCACTTTTACTGTTGACAGTGATGCCAAATTCTTGAAATTCTTAGCAATTTACCCGAAAAATGTTCACACAGTTTAATATTAAAATTTTAAACTCTTGACAATATTTGTTGAGTAGTAAAATTCTCTTCCCTAAAGTGACACTCTACAAAACCCTCATCATCCCCGTCCAACATGTGATGAAAACGCTTTGGACATTGGACTGCTTTGAGAGAAAAAATTCTTCGAGAGATTTTTGGTCTTGTCTGCATAAATGGAGAATGGAGACGAAGATTCAATCAAGAACTGTACTAGTTGTTCAACGAAACTGATCTTGCCAAAAAAGTTAAGGTCCAACGACTTAGATGGTTAGGTCATGTTGAGCAATTGGAAAATAATGCTCCGGCTCGTAGAGTCTTCGAATCCAACCCGGAAGGACGTTGCAGAAGAGGAAGACCGCGACTCAGGTGGAGCACACAGGTGGTAGAGGACCTGAACCATCTTGGCGTGCGAAACTGCCAGCTAGGGACCGAGCTGACTGGAGAAGTTTGTTATGTGAGGCCCTGGTCCGACCTGGACTGTAGCGCCACCATAAATAAGTATAAGTAAGTAAAGGATTTTTGTTGACTTACTTCTTGTGCATCGAATTCTTGCTCGAGAAAACGGAAAATTCGGTACAGGATATTCGGATAATCCACCGGCTTTTGTACCAGAACGGGGTTCAACTTGAACAAAGCTCGATTGGTGGCCCTCAGCACAACTGGCAGAAGCTCTGTTAGGCCCGCAGGTTAAAGACCCCGGATGACAACCAAGGATCGATATGTTCTCCTGAGCGACGAAATGTGAAGCCATTTTAGGTAGTAATAGTCTCAGGATGCACTTCGAGGTAGTAGACGAGTTTGTCTTCCTAGGCTCCGCTATAAACACGGGCAATAAGACCAGCGTCGAGAGCAGACGAAGAATAACTTCTAGCTAATCGCTGTTTCTTTGGGCTAAGAAAGCAATTGAGTATGGAAAAGCCCTCTCTCGAGCAACTAAGGTAAAATTGTACAACACCCTCATCATCCCAGTCCTGCTGTATGGTGCAGAAGCATGGACCTTGAAAAATCGGATGAATGTGCCTTAGGCTGTTTCGAGAGGAAAGTTCTTCGGGTCATCTTTGGCCCCGTGTGCATTGAAGGGGAATGGCGAAGAAGATATAACAGCGAACTTTACGGGTTGTGCAACGACATAGACCTAGCCAGAAGGGTCAAGGTCCAGAGACTCAGATGGCTCGGTCATTTAGAGCGGATGGACACCAATGCTCCGGCCCGGAAAGCCTTCGACACTATTCCCGAGCGACGGACGTAGGAGGAGAGGAAAAACGCGACTCAAGTGGCGCACTCAAGTGAAAGAGGACCTCAATCAACTTGGAGTGCAAAACTGGAGACAGCTAGCTAGGGACCGAGCTGGCAGCCGGAGATTGCTGATTGAGGCCCAAGTCCACAACAGACTGTAGCGCCACCTTAAGTAAGTAAGTAAGTATCACGGTGCAAAATCCTGTAGGTGATATGAACGTACACACATGCTGTCCAAATTTCAGAGTGCAGGGCTTTATACTTTAGGAGCGGAATAGGAAGACGGAAAAAATTATAAAACTAAACAAGAGATCACTTCGAACTATTGTAAGCACAAACACCGAGGAGGTGCATGAAGACACTTAACACTTTCTATATCACTGTCCTGCCTTCTCCCATCAAAAGAAGAAATTGCAATTATTTGTTCGGAGACTTAAAAGAACTCTCTAGTACTCCAATTGGTAACATGTTGAACTTCATCAATGCCTCCAAATGGCTTGATTAACTGAACACATAGGTTTTTAGTAGCTTTAGTAGCAATTCTCACAGGTATCACAATGGATCTGTGTCAGCCCCTCAACCAACTTAGGAGCTACAGAGGATCCAAAAGGGTACCATGACGATTTTTTCTATTGAATTTGGCCTGTGCAAAATATTATGGGGTTGCCCAATATAATTTGTGGGATATGAACGTAGGCACCTACTGTCGTACTGCCCAAATTTCAGAGGGCAGAGTCGTATACTTTAGTAGCTACAGAGAGTCAAAGGAATACCATGATTTTTTTTTCGTTTTAATTCACCAAAATCCTGAGGGAATTTGTCCAATAATTTATCCCAATGTGGGATATGAACATGCACACCTCGAGTCTCTAATTTAGAGGACAGTGCCTTACACTTTACGAGATACATGGCATCAAAGAGGTGACGTGATGCACAAGCACACAGTAGTTTTTCCGCTTGAACTCACCCTTTGCAAAATCCTGCAGGGAGATTCGTCCAGGAATTTACACATATTGATGGCATGTAAAATGGGCAATTAGCTCACTTGACACGTAAAATTTGTTCCCCTAATTTCAACAGACAACAAAATGATAACACATTCGATTTAATTTAAGAACTCTTAGTCACTCTTTGTGTTTTCATGACTAAATTACTTTGTCATTGCCTTTGTCGGCGTGATGTCGTGGCGGAGCTCGAAATAGCTGCAACTATTCAGACTATACGCATCGCTTCAGATATTTCTCGCGGATATCAATAAGTGTCCTTAGAAAAACATCTGGGCCACATTAACACCATTGCCTAGAAAAAAGAGACTTAGGAACTCATTTGTAAGTCCACCAAACTAGTTTTTACATTTTGAAAATAATTTTAGATCGAATCGATGAGCTTGAGTTGAAGGTATGACAATCCTTAGTTAGTGTGATACGAAAGCGAAATTGTGCTAAAAAATGAACAACCATTTAACGAGCCAATGGGGAACTAAATCGACCTAATTTATTTCAATTGAACTCGATTGCAGTTATAATAGGTACGAACCGAATACAATGTGTGCATGGATGTTTGTGAAAGCGAATAAACATCAATTATCCGATGAGTAATGATCTTTTTGAATTCCGTAAACAAAGAAGTGAAAGGAGAACAAAAAAATTACTGGCACAAATGTTTTCAAGTTATATTGAACGACGAGGATGACGACGAGGAGAGTTGGAATGTATTTTAATCTGTGATTCATTTTGTATGCTTCAGAAATCATTTAGTTCTTCAAAAATTAAATATTTGCTTAGGTAACGTTAGTAGTTTGATTCACCGACGACATTAGGGCTGACGAATTCAGGCCAGAGAATGGCCCAGTGTTAAGTCTGATACCTCATGGATCTACACGACTATTCTTCGAAAGCGTGCAATGCTTTGTACCCTTAATAATGGCTTTTGGTGTATTTTTTGACCAAACACTTACAATTTAAATGAATTTTAAGTCTTTAAGACAGAGCAGGACTGATCAGAGCAGAGTTGAAACCAATTTCCTATTATTATTACTATAATTTTGCAGAGAAAGCGCTTATAAAAATACCTTCAAGTGAGCTAAAGTTCAGCCTGTTTGCAGAAAGACATCTTGAAAGCTTTTCAAACTTCAAATCTGTCATGAAAAAGTGCTTCTCAACTTTGCCGTTCGGAATCGGCGTTAAATTGTAGGTCCCCTCAATTCTTTACACGCGCCTGTAGAATTGTTGGTTGTTAAGCCACTTAGGGCTTGGCTCATCAAGAGCTGTCGCGCCACTCTATTTATTTATTTATTTTAATCTGGCCCGCCTATAAGCCTTTAGCAGACCAAAATCAATCAATTTAATTTTTAAATCAAGGCATTAACCTATAGGTAAGTATGTGGGTCTACCACATAACACTTTCTGCCCTAGCTGTGAGGATCAGGATGAAAAAGAAACTGTCCCGCACTTTCTCTGCCACTGTCCGGCCTTGGCTGGGAAAAGAGCATTCCACTTAGGTAGAGAGTTCTTCAATGGTATTGAGAAACTCTTAGAATTCCAAAAATCAAAGACAAAGTGGCTCTAGCGCCTCTCTCCTCTCTCCTTATTCATTCTTCACTGCCGTAGGTTCGGTCTTCCTTATCGTCTCGAACCTGGGGACTGGGATGAGAAGACATTCTTGGCTAGATATTTTTTCCAAGGTAGGTGAACTCCTATTTCCTATAGGCGGTGGACAGATGTTGCTTTGTTTGTTGATAGCATGTACTTTGTTTTCCCTGCATTCACTTCAAGACCAACAAATTTCGTCTGTCCTTCAATCGCTATGAAGGCCTCAAGCACAGCTCTCTTGGATCGACCAATGATGTCAATGTCGTCCGCATAGCTTAGGAGCTGGGTGGACTTGTTGAAGATAGTGTTTTCCGTGCTCACATCCTTTCGCCTTTCGCACTATCTGCTCCAGGACTATGTTGAAGAAGTCACATGACAACGCATCTCCTTGTCTATACTCTAAACCCTGCGCATGTTTGAAATAACTGGGATGAGCTGTTACCCATTTTACTATGAGATTATAGGCCGTAAGAATCTCACGAGGTATGGTATCAAAACGGCGCACTTAACTCTAATTGTGCCCTACCTACCTACCATTCTTACGAAGACATTTGAATACAAAGCATACCTCTAGCTTTGTCTAGGAACGGCATAGTTGCTCTTATAGAGGAAGTATCACCAGTAGAAGCGTGGCTGAAGGCCCATTGATGTTTTTGGATGAGCAGAGAATAAGGCCTTTAAGCTTTTTCTTCGATGACGAAAGTCAAGGTTAGGTTAGCTTTGTTGCCGTCACACTTAGATCAATGTAGATCCTTGGTTATGTCGCGAAGTAAAAGTTTTTCAAGCCTATGAATTCTATGGTTGATCGAGTCATTTGGAGGACTTGACAAAGTAATAGTAGTATCAGTAGGCGGTTGCCTGGGAGTTCAGATAATTCTTCTAGTTCATTAAAGAAGTAGGTAGTTGCCTAAAAATGTGATGGATAGTGGCAGAGGAAGTGAGCGGTGCTTTCATGCTCTTCTTCGTTGCCACAGCCTCTAAATAGGTCGTCGGTACTAAGCCCCATCTTCATTTTGTGGTAGTCAAGTAGGTTATGTCACATAAGGGATCTTAGGGAGGGTTTTTGAAGAAGTCGTAATACGACCAGGTGTTACCGCATGGTTCCTTCTAGCGTTTGCTTTTTGAATAACAATGTTACCAATATTTTGTTTTAATTCACATTGACGGATTCTGATAGTTTGGTGTATGAGAGAAGAATCAAGTCTTGAGCCCTCTCTTGCAACTGCCACTGGGACCGAACCCTTAGCTCTTCGCGACTATGCTTTTTATTGCTGCTTGGCAATTAATGAAAAAGGTGATATCAGCATGTGATATCATCATCAAGGATATTTGCATAGCAGTGCTTGGAAGATACAGCTATTGTCGGGGAACTGAATGAACTGGCAAGGTTAAGGTGGTCTGAGAAAAAACCTGCCCCTATTCCATTAATCATTTTCGAGACATCAGTAAAGACGGTAAAAGTCGTTTCATTAGTGTAAGGAACACTGTTTTCTCAATCTTGTCTATTTGAGGTGCTGGTAGTAAAAGTCTTATTTGAGGTCTAAGTACAGACGTTGGTGACAACGTATTTCGTAAGAATCGTGTTGTGACCGCTTTGACTAGTTCTCCAGATATTGGTTTGACTGAGTCGAAAAGCGCTGTTAGCTGCCGATTCTTGTACAAATAAATCTAAGCGAGTGAGGTTTAGGATTACTTCAAGACCCGCAGTTGGGGTAGTCTTCATCACTTCAGTAGTGATAATGCTTTGGTTAGGGTTTTTGGGTTCTTGGATTTCTCCAGAGCTTGCCACTAAACCAAACTGCCAGAAGTTAGAATGGGTCTAACTATGGCGGTATACATCCACGTGATTATTTTAGGCTTTGGTCCCCAATTTTTTCCTTACCAAAGATTACTCCGAGATATCTCGCTCTGTCTGCAATCTTTAGCTGGGGGATATCAAGTTTGGGTATTTCAAAAGAAGCTGTCTTTCTTCTATTGTGTTTTTGATTTAACATTTTGCAAAGGCAGTTCTAATTGGAAAATCTAACTGTCAATTATTATAAGAGTCTTCTGAAAAGTGGCACAATCCGGTAGCATTTAGAATGAAATATCGCTCTGGCGACCTAGATTCGTATCTTATCTCTCTACTGAGCCATTAACTGTCAAATTTCACCAGCGGATGGCAAGGATTTTTACGGATTAAATGCTTCATATTTTACTATTAAAAACTAGAATTTGTTGTTTTTACTTACTTAAGGTGGCGCTACAGTCCATTGTGGACTAGGGCCTCAATCAACCGTCTCCGCCAGCCAGCTCGGTCCCTAGCTAGCTGTCTCCAGTTTTGCACTCCAAGTTGATAGAGGCCCTCTTCCACTTGAATCGCGGGCGTCCTCCCCTCCTACGTCCCTCGGGAATAGTGTCGAAGGCTTTCCGGGCCAGAGCATTGGTGTCAATCGGCTCTAAATGACCGAGCCATCTGATACTCTGGACCTTGACCCTATTGGCTAGGTCCATGTCGCTGCCCACCCCGTTAAGTTCGCTGTTATATCTTCTTCGATATTCCCTTTCAATGCACACGGGACCAAAGATGACCCGCAGAACTTTCCTCTCGAAACAGCCCAATTCACATTCATCCGATTTTGTCAAGGTCCATGCTTCTGCACCATACAGCAGGACTGGGATGATGATGTGTTGTACAGTGTAACCTTAGTTGCTCGAGAGAGGGCTTTTCCACTCAATTGCTTCCTTAGCCCAAAGAAACAGCGATTAGCAAGAGACAGCATACATACTTCGTTTTTCCTTCATTTACCGCTTCTGTCTCAATTCTCACAAAGGCACCATTGATATCACGCTGTGTTCTTCCAATTATATCAATATCATCGGTGTACGTTAGAAGTTGAACAGATTTTTGGAAGATTGTGCCTCTGGTGTTGACGGTGGAGTTCTGCACTATTTTCTCAAGACACTAAAGCACTATTCACATGAGCACGACCAACGAACGACGAATGAATGAAGAAAAGTGATTTCAGATACGTTTGGAGCCGTATTTCTTTACAAATTGTCAACAAAACGATAAAAGTGAAGTTAATGTTTGATTTGTGATGCATAAATTAAATGTTTAATCTCAAATGTTAATAAATTTGAGAAAACAAATTTATTCGTCACGAAAAGTATTGTAGTTGATACGAACTGCCAAACTGTATTCGCGTTCCACATCATCCACACTCCCAACGAACAAAATATTCGCGCGCGTATCATTCTTCCCTTGTGTTTTGGTTGTTCATTAGCGACGAATTAAAAACTCTAATGTGAAAGAAATGTCAAAATCGACGAATTTTCGTTCATTCGTTGGTCGTCGTTCGTGCTCATGTGAATAGTGCTTAAGAGATGAAATCTCACGCAAGTTATTACTTTTCATAATCTAGATCCATTTGAATTATTTGCTTTCGTTTCGGGCATTTCTGGTTTCAGCTCCTTTCAAAAATAAATTGGTTTGAATATTTTTGTAAACTGCATTTCACCCGGTTAATAAGCTTTGCATATGGTGTGTTGGTAGATTTATAATAATTCCTCTGTCAAAACATTTAATCCACACAGAAACGAAAAAAATCCAATGTGACTTTCGAAAAGCCTAACATTTCTCCATGTGCATTGAACTTTTAAGTTTGACAGCTGCTGCTGGCATCGAGATTTGCTTCACCCTTATTGCAGCACTTTCATTATAAATGGCCACGATTTAAGTGAACGAATTGACTATCGAGAAACGCACCTTGACTTATAACTCCTTGGATCGTAAATAATCAGGCAATCACGACGTAGACGGACTGTTGCGCTGGAAGCCGAGTTGCTATCATAAAGCCGACGTTACATTTACTTTTGAGGATTTGTATTTTGTTTGTTGGCGTGCAGTTGTCTGTTCATTTCGCGTGCTGCGATGCGACGATACAAAAAATAAAGAAAAACATTCAAGAAAATAAAAATGTAAAAGAAAGTGTTATTTTTATAAGACCCGTTCTACCTCTCACCTCACCGAAGTTTTCACCGATCGAGGATGGACACGACTTCAAGTCGTGTGCTGTGCTGGACGCCAAACAAATAGATAAAGTCAATGATAGTCAGACAATCATAGAACGAACAAACAGACAGACAGACAATCGTGAAGAGTTTATTCTAACATTATTATAACTTCATGAAGAGGAAGGGCATTTTGTTGTACAAAATGCAGTTGCAAATGCGCGAATAGGAAAAGCCCCACTGAACTCTTCTACCATTTTGTTTGAACAGCTGAAAAGGAAATTTCACTTTTCTATCGATAAAGAGTTTTTGTATTCGTTTTTTGTTTTATTTGTCTGTCGGCTTTGAATCGATATGCATTTCCTTTCGCTTATAATGTCTTTGCTCTTGCACGATGGCCACTTTGATGGTTGTTTCGATAAACGGGCGCTATTCAATTGTTTATAACACCCCGCCAGAGTAAGTTGTATATCCCTCGTTGGACGTCGAAAGGAAGTTTAAATTTTAACGAAACTAGAATTGCCAGATTTGACAGTTCAAATCCATCATCGTCAACAGTGTGAATGCCATCAACATCATCATAATCGATGACGGATGCATTTAGCGAAGCATAAAAAGAAACTTATGCAACGTTTTCTTTTTCCCCATTGGATTAATGGGTTGATGGTGATGAGGAGGATGACGTTTTTTATGACGGCAATGATTTTTTGATAAATTCCATGAAATTGTTTAAAGAAAAAACATGTTTATTTTGATTGTTGAGTGAGGCTATTGGAACGATTTATTACATGCGCCATGTGCCTTGTGTCTGTCTGGTGGACCACTCTGCCACAAGAGAATGAGAAATGCTCATGAGTTACATCATTCGAAAATTACTGTTGACGTAAAAATATTTTTGTTTGTTAATTTTTGTTGGACGAATGAAAACGAGTTCAATGATTGATGGCAAGAATATTGCGTTAAGATGACATCATTGATTAAGATGACGCGTGGATGATGATTTTGAATAATAGGACTTATAGCTTATGCCATCAAAACCAACTGTTGAACTGTTAAGTTCCAACTGTTACGATTGAGTGTTGAATATGTTTCGAACTAATAATTTAAGATATGATTTGCTGTATTTACGGGACAAGAAAAATTTCCTAGACTGAAACAAGAGTTTTAATCCGTCAAAATCTTTGTCATCCGTTAATGAAATTGGACAGTTAAGGGCTCAATAGAGCGATAAGAAATGAATCTAAGTCGTGAGAGGGTTATTTGCATACAGATGTTACTGGATTGCCTCAAAAATCATTCTAAAAAACACTTACCTATGATTTGATAATTAGTAAATGACCCAGTTAGCAAATCGAGCTGTCCACTGTCCAGCCGAACTGCCAAACCGAGTTGACTTGTTCAACTCACCCTGTGCAAAATTCGATGGGGATTTTTTTTCTAATAATTTACCCCAGTCTGGGATATGAACGTTCGCACCTGCTGTCCAAATTTCAGAGGGCAGGACCTTATACTTTATTAGCTACAGAGGGTCAAAGGGGTTCCATGACGTTTTGTTTTTTTCGTTTGAAATCACCCCGTGAAAAATTGTTACGATCAAATATTCGACCTACGGGAGATCTTGGAGAAGACCCCGGAACTTCAAATCGATACCTACCACCTTTTTATCGATTTCAAGGCCGCGTATGACAGCGTCTATAGAGACCAACTATATAGAGCAATGTCTAGTTTTGTCATCCCTTAAAAACTCGTCCGTCTGTGTAAGATGACAATGAAAAACTCACGCTGTTCCATCATGGTCGGAATACCATTTGATGTCAAAAATGTTTTAGACAAGGCGATCCGCTGTCATGTGATTTCTTCAACTTCATTATTGAAATGATTGTGCAAAACTCTAACGTCAACACCAGAGGCATAACCTTTCAAAAGTCCGTCTAGCTATTAGGATACGCAGATGACATTGACGTAATTGGAGGAATATAACGTGATGTCAGTGGAGCGTTCGTGAGTCTTGAGACTAGGCCAAGAAGATGGGTCTAGCGGTTAACGAGGGCAAGATCAAGTTAATGCTGTCAACAAGAAAGGACAACCAACATTGATGTCTTGGAGCAAAAGACAGATTTAATTTAGAAGTTGTTAAGGACTTCTTCTACCTGGGATCCGCAATCAATTCAGACAACAACACCAGCGCTGAAATCAAACGAAGGATCACTTTTGCCAATCGCTGTTTCTTTGGACTTAGAAGGCAATTGTAAAGTAGTAAAGTGCTCTCCCGAGCAACTAAAGTGACACTCTATAAAACGTTCAGCATCCCGGTCCCCATGTATGGTGCAGAGACATGGACCTTGACAACATCTGATGAAAACGCTTTGGAATTGCTTTGAGAGAATTGATTTTTGGTCCTGTCTGAATTAATGGAGAATGGAGACGAAGATTCAACCACGAATTGTACGAGCTGTACAGCGACACTGACCTAGCCAGAATAGTAAAGGTCCAACGACTTAGATGGTTGAGTCATGTTGAGCGAATGGAAAATAATGCTCCGGCTCGTAGAGACTTCGAATCCAACCCGGAAGGACGTCGCAGAAGAGGAAAACCGGTAGTAAGGGACCTGAACCAACTTGGCGGTCGAAACTGGACGTCTTTCATGGATGAGGCCCTGGTCCGACCTGGACTATAGCGCCAAGTAAGTAAGAAAGGACCTTATTCTTAAGTTGCTACAGAGGGTCAAAGGGGTTGATGGTTTTTTCGTTTGAATTCAGCCTGTGCAAAATATTCTGAGTGAATTTGTCCAATTATGTACCCCAATTTGAAATATGAACGTACGTACTTGCTGTCCAAATTTCAGAGGGCAGGGCCGTACTCTGTGCAGAACCACTCTGTGCAGCGTACGCTGATGATCTTGATATAATGGGAAGAACACAGCGTGATGTCAATGGCACCTTTGTGAGAATTGAGACAGAAGCGGCAAAAATGGGTTTTGCGTTAAATGAGGGCAAAACGAAGTATATGCTGTCTTCGAGGAAAGACAGCCAACACCGACAGATCGGATCGAATGGCACAATAGACGCACATAACTTCGAGGTAGTAGATGAGTTTATCTACCTAGGCTCCACTTTTTAATACGGGCAATAACACCAGCGCCAAGCTCTGACGAAGAATAACTCTTGCTAATCGCTGTTTCCTTGGATTTAGAAAGCAATTGAGTGGAAAAGCCCTCTCTCGAGCAACTAAGGTAAAATTGTACAACACCCTCATCATCTCAGTCCTGCTGCATGGTGCAGAAGCATAGACCTTGACAAAATCGGATGAAAGCGCCTCAGGCTGTTGCGAGAGGAAAGTTCTTCGAATCATCTTTGGCCCAGTGTGCATTGAAGGAGGAATGGCGAAGAAGATATAACGAACTTTACGGGTTGTACAACGAAATGGACCTAGCCAGAAGGGTCAAGGTCCAGAGACTTAGATGGCTCGGTCATTTAGAGCGGATGGGCACCAATGCTCCGGCCTGGAGAGCCTTCGACACTATTCCCGATGGACGTAGAAGGAGAGGAAGACCGCGACTCAGGTGGCGCACTCAAGGGGAAGAGGACCTCAATCAACTTGGAGTGCAAAACTGGAGACAGCTAGCTAGGAACCGAGCTGGCTGGCGGAGACTGTTGATTGAGGCCCAAGTCCACAAAGGTACATCGATGTGAAATCATTATCCACAAAATTAGCCTCTTATTTCTTTCATCCTTCAACTGAGTGAATATTTGTGATCTGAAGACAAAAATTATGATTATTCGAAAAAGTATTAATAAATTGAAAAAAAAAAAAACTAACACGCTTAACAAAATATATACAACTATGGACGCGCTCATCACAATCCTATTTTGGTTCAATACACCTCAAGGGATTCTCATTAATCACATCAATTAATGTTAAGAAGAGACGAATCCAAGCTTTATAGTCAGCGAAGCTAGGTTGAAATGTTTGTTGATCGATAATTATTATTCATCGAATTGGTTGTTACCCTTAATCAGTACCTTTACCTTTGTAGGCCCCCACAAAATAGACAAGAAGCACCATTCTTTAAAAAAAAAATAAAAACAACTCAATACTAACAACCGCGATAACAAGTTTCTAATAAACCTCCATACCTCTCGGACTACTTCATACTTATATTTACGACTAGGTACCGATTGCTTTGTGCGTGGGATGCTGAATAAAAAATACGACACGAGTTAAAACCGACACAAAAAACCCAACTTCATTTGGGGATTTAAATTTTAAATTTCCGACGTTTTGACACTTAAACCGGAACAAGTTATAGGTAAGGTATCCCTCTCAATTTGTTGTTATTCTGTTTCTACACGATGGAGATGCGGAGACGCAAGTTCAATGTCATTTGAAACCAAATCTCCCCAGCATTTGAGTTGTTTATGTCGCTTATTCGAAGTATTTACACGATTCCGCATGTAAATTCTGAAATCAATTAATTAAATCAATGCAAGTCGATTTTTTTTCTACTCAACTTTGAACCACTTATCAATTGAAAGGTAAAATACAACAAAAGGAAACAAAACTAAAAATAGCGCCCAACAAAATATTTACAATCACGTAACGAAAATAAGCGAAATTATGTGAGGTATTTTTCCCCAAAGTAAATTTATTTATAGAAAAGTTTAAATTCAAACATCATTTTGGGTTTTTTTTTTTTGTAAATTCTCAAATATTTTACAAAATTTATATTTATCTAAATCACAATGTGCGACGTGCGTGAGTTTCGCTATTGACTTTGATGATAAAAAAAAAAAAAACAAATCGAGCATCCGCATACACATAGGGAAGGGAGACGAGTGGTGGGTTTTGTTTGTGTTGAGCTGTGCGTAGAGAATGTGGAATCTATATTTAGATTTTGAAGACGATTCCATTGTGTTTGAACAATTTGTAAATTTTATTTTGTGCGTGGTCAACAAATAGAACGATGAACACGAAAATCACAACGGTCCTGTGGCGCAATGGATAACGCGTCTGACTACGGATCAGAAGATTCCAGGTTCGACTCCTGGCAGGATCGACCGGTAACTTTTTTTTTTTGCTAGAATTGTTTGGAGGGACAAGATGACGTTAATGCGTTAAGGATTAGTGATGTTTGCCAAAATGCAAGATGAAAAATTTAAAATAACAAAATTTTAACGTTCGACGTACACAAACACAAGGTCCGTTCTCTTAATTTTTGTAAAAAAAAACTGTCAAAAATCGAGAGGTGGGGATGAAATTTGGTGATTCTCCCAAAAAGTAAAAGAACGCTTGACAACATAAATCTCCCAAATGCACAAAATTATGTCAAACGTAACAAAATTCAATATACTTTCTTATGGTTTGACAGAACTGACTGCCACAAGAAATGTTTGTCGCTAAAATCGGCAGATAGGGGATATATTTTACTCCTTCAAAAGTGACAGAACTTACAAAAATTGGGAGTAAAAGAACGGAAAAGTGGGAGAATATGGCAGTTTTAGGCCTCGGCCACGCAGTAAGTGGCTGAGCGGCTAGCGGCATTTGAGCGAAGTACGACTAAAGAACGATTCTCTATACTTAAGAGTACGTCCGAAGTTGTGCTCGAGGGTAAACTGATGGGCATTCCTGGAAGCGCGGGTATTACGGTTGAATTGTTTAAGGGGAGGAATGCAACTGCCTATTTCACTAGAGCAATTACCGTAGAAGTAACGATAAAACAAGGAGAGACACGAAACGTTACGACGATGTTCCAATGAAGTGATGAATTAGTGATGTCTCTGTCACCATCTTTCTTACTGCTCTTTTTTGTATTCCATCCAAGAGGCTAGTAAGTAACTGGAGCACCAGCCCAGAGATGGGAATTATACTCAAGCTTTGGACGGATATAGGTTTTATAGATACATAGTAGCCGAGTCAGACGGGGAGAAAAATTTCTTGCACCGGGTTAAGAAACCCAAACATCTTGCGGCATTTTTGGCGACATCGCGTATGTGCTTGGTCCACAAGAGGTGGTCAGTGATGCACATACGAGAATCTCGAGATGTTTCGGTCTCATTGATGCAAGTGCCATAAATAAATAAATAAATTTTAACCTCCATTTGCATGCAGAGCCTTTAAAACTCTACAAATTCGAAACCTCAAAGCAATGACTGGAAACGTAACAATGATCTGCATTCCCACATAAGAAAGAAGTATGTAATTTATGTCCCAGACTTCAGCCGGAAGTAAGTAATTTACAACATCAAATCAAGTCACAAAAATAGTAAATTCTGTTTTGAGCCCAGTTTTATTACAAACTGTGAATCAAAGCGTGACTTGTATCGAAATTTAGTGAGTCTAATATTCTTCCCGTTTTATTTTTTTACTGGGCACATTTGGGTCATTCCTACTTGGTGTTGAATCAATCCGCTTTGGGGATTTTTTCTTTCATATAATTTAGAGAACCTTTTCGTTTATACTAAAGAAAAAAACAGCTTTATTCACGCACTAAGAATAGATTTTATGATTCAAGCTTGAGAGAAACAAGCCTGCAATAATCATCATCGTTTGTGTAAGAATCATCACAATTTAACATTTTATTGCTGTGGATTTCCAAGGAACCTTTTGTAACAAATTTGTAACTGTTTGTTTATTAAATTCAAAAGTGTAGTAAAGTTTATTTATAAAACTGAAAAAACTCATAAAATTTAAATATTAAAAACTGTTGGCCAGTGCCTTGATTTTAAAATTCAATGGATAACGATTTTAACGGTACAAACAGTTTTTGATGGACTGTGCATTTAAAAAAGCATTTTCTTCAGATAGACAACGAGAAAGTTGACATAACACAGTACTAGATCAGGTATTGTACTTAAAGAGACACTGGCAAGAAAGTGCATTTACACACAAGCAAGTTAAATCAAATCCAATAGTCAGGGCATCAACATTCTGAAACAAAGAAGACGCAGGAAACCAAATAAAATATTTTCTTCGTCCTAGAGACGAGCGAGCGACGTGGGGATTTATCTATATACAAATATAAAAGGCTAATTCGTTAAAATTCTTGCATCAGTTGACAACAGGTTGACCGATTTTCTAAATTTGTATTTTAAACTAAGGATTAATAAGGGAAGAAAGTTTTTAACAAAACAAATGTAGATTTTTCAAATCACAAATGGCGAAAATAAAAAAAAATTCTTTTTCCACTTCAACAAAGTATCCAATAAGAGGTGTTATTTTGAATAGCCCGCTATTTCGGTAGCTGTCACTTTGAAAACTGTCATTTTTTGACATTTGACAAGTAGAAACTACGCCATTAATAAAAGTGGAACGATACACGCTTCAACAACGCATTGAAATTTTTAAAATTCACTATAAAAATGGTGAAAATTTGGCAGAGACGGTTCGTAAAACTAAAACATTTTTGGTCGTCGTGAAGCACCTTGTCGGACCGCAATTCACAAATTGGTGGACAAATTCGAGCTGTTGGGACAAGTTAGTGATGTGAAGATAAACCCGTGCACGTCGCTCAAGAACAACTGAGAATATTGCTGTTGTAGACCCAGATTTTCCATTCATCGTCGTTCTCTGGAATTAGGCATTCCACAAACGTCGCTACACCGTATTTTGCATAAAGACTTGGGTCTTAAGGCTTTTAAAGTTCAATGATCCGTAATTTCATCGAAAAATCATCTTGACTGATGAGGCCCATTTCCACCTCGGAGGCTACGTCAACAAGCACTCAATGGGCCCGGAAAACCCATGAGTTATTGTTGAAAAGGCTCTCCATCCTCAACGCGTGACTGTTTGGTGCGGTTTATGGTCCGGCGGGGTCATTGGACCTTACTTTTTCGAAAATGATGCTGGAGCAACAGTTACGGTCAATGGATTGCGCTATCGAGAGATGATTAATTATTTTTTATGGCCGGAATTGGATGGTATTGATCTGGACAACGTTTACTTTCAACAAGACGGCGCTACGTGCCACACAAGCAATGAAACTAGCGATCTTTTACGATCATCTCTCGAAGAGATGATCACAATTGGCCACCGAGATGTTGTGATTTAACACCTTGTGACTTCTTCCTTTTGGGCTACGTGAAAGATAAGGCCTACGCTAACAGCCCAGCGTCGATTCAAGACCTCAATGATGGAATTCGTGAGGCTATCGAGGACATACGGCAGCCACTTTGCGATTTGGTTATGGAAAATTTCATGAAAAGGATATGGTCCTGTAAGCGTGGTCGTGGCGGCCATTTGGCTGATGTTGTATTCCATTATTAACGGCATACCTTCCTCTTTATAATGAATTAAACATCCGATCATTTATCTCAAAAAATGCCATTTTTCTTTGAATATCAAAATAACACCTCTTATTGGAAAACCCTTTAGCATCACTAGAGGTCCATTCACATGGGGATACGACCTGCGCCTGCGAATTGAGAATGGTTGTTGATTGTTGTATTTTCTATTTCACTCATATTAGATGTCGCAGGGAGCTGCGAAATGTCATAAAAAAAAATCCCAGCAAATTATTTATTGGTAACTTTGTGGAAGGCGTTTTTTATTTGTTGATTACTCATATGAACGGATTTTCGTCATAAAAAAATGCCGACCGACGAAGGTAAAATTGTTTTGCTTGGAGGCAACGCTCCTACATTAGAAGACATCTTAAGGCGGAGAACAACTAAAATTCTTTCACCTTCAAAATGGTAGAGCATGGATAATGGTTTGAGCTTACTTTTCTTAGACTATGTTTAAATCAATTTTTTTTCATCAAAACCATATTGGATCAACACGTTTACGTTGACACTGTCAAAAAAATTATGCTATGCTATGTAGATGAAGAAATGCCGCTTTTGTAGGTATTCCAACACGTTAATGACCCTTAAATACGAGCAAGGAGACTATTTTTGATTTCAACCCCATTCAATAAATGTGAAAGAATGGCCAACCCAGTCTTCTGCTCTCAATCCAATTGACGATCTAGTTGGATGACTTATACAAAACGGTTTCTGAAATGAAACCAACTAACAACGAAGCACTCTGGGACGTAATAAAGGTTTCCTGAAATAATATTTCGCTAAAAGCTGCCATGATATGTCTAATTCGATGACCAAGCGATGTAAGGTGGTAATAGCCAACAAAGGCTTTGCCATAAAATAAAAATTTTAGTTCAATTCACTATTAAGGCTAAACACACCGAAGCGGTGAGGCCAACAAAGACAAAATGTCTTATCTTTGTCCGCTTCGGTGTGTGTTGCCCCTTAACAACCTATTCAACTGACACGTTTTTTTGTCGATTTCTGTTTGTTTGTGTTGTTCGAACTGGTGTGTGTTATTTCATATAACGGTGTATAGTTTAAGGTGCTGACATTTTGTCTCGGACTTTTTGTCTTCTTCAGTGTGTTTTGCTCCTATACAACCCCATGTATTTACTGCAACCGACGAGCGGACAAGACTTTTTGTTGTGTCGTGTCTTCTTTCGGTGTGTGTTGCTTCATAAGAGCAATGCACACAAACACACGATTTTTTTTCATAAGACAGAAAGACGTTTTGTCCGCTTTGGTGTGTGATTTGCCTTAGAATACAATTTTGTTACTTGTTGGTAGGTAGGTAGTAGTTATTTTTTTCACCGGCTATTTTTAAAGTTCGTTTTGAAAATAAAAGGTTTTCCATCAGATTCAATGAGTAAAATTTCTAATTGTTTTGGAAATGAGTTGCTTTCATATTATTTCAGATGCAGGTTTTAAATTTTTTCAATTAGCTATTGATTTAACTTTATTCTTCAAAGACAAGAAAAAATGTTTTTGGCGCTATTATTTTAACCGCAGCTGTATTACCCAACGTTTTGCTGTTATTCTTTTTGTAATTTTATAAACACTTGTGTTCAATTCAAGGAGAACGGTTCTGAATTTGATAACGCTCTCACATTGAAAACAAACAGTTGTTTTGGAAATTATTCTATAAGTGGCAACCATGACACCGTGACAACCAGACAAGAAGATAATAAAAAAAAAAATAAAAAAAAAATGCAAGGACAAGAACCACAAGGAGAACAAGAGTTCACAACTACAGTTGCACACAAATCACTGAAGTGAATTTAATTGTCATTCTTCCTTCCCCTTCTCAAGCAAAAACAAGGCGAATTCATCTTTGTGTCGTTTTCGTTTACACTTTTCAATTTTCCCTCTTCTTCGTCTTGTCCATGTCGTTGTCATCGTCACGTCACTGTCGCACATCGCCTATCCTATTTTTTCCTTGCTTTTCATTTTCTTTTCTTCCTTGATGAAAAATGCAAATGAGTTTTTTTTCTTTCTGCTAGTGGATTTTCCTGGCATTTGTGTTAGCAATGAAGTGATCTTCCCACAATCTTTTAAAAAAGCTTTATTTTTCTTATTTTTTGAAGCATTGACTTACCAATTAATTCGCTTCCCACCTGCTACGGTCTACAAAACACCGTGAGAAAAGAATTCAACTCAAGTTGATGTGATCCAAAGATGCCATTAAAACAATTTGTATTTTTGTTTTTTTTTTTTAATTCACAACCACAATGAGTAGACAATTTTCCCACTGTAGTAATTTTTTCCACACAGAATTTAAGGAAAATCACAGTTTTTCTTTTGAGTTGAAACTACACTAGGATATTGTTAATTTTTTCCTTAAAACAAAACTACCATACGGAATAAAAGAAAAACAAAAATTCCTTTTCACTAGGCAGGCCGACGACAACACACCGACACAACCCGAAACCGGACAAGGCGACAAGACGATAGACGAGACGAAACCAACGAACGAAGAACGGACACACGAAACGATTAAATAGATAGAAAGATACCCCCAACAAGGGTGGAGTGTGCAATATAAAATATATAGACGACGATTAGATAGAAAAATATTTTCAATTTCCAAAATCCTAGACCGACACGAGAAAATTCACTGTTTTTTCATCGAATTTTGTTTCACAAACTACTCAAACTTATTTTGACGGTTAAATTCAAGACAAATAAGTCGAAATGGAAGATGAAAATCCTCGAAAAAGGTTTTTTTTTCTCTTTTTCTTCTTCTCAAGCAATGCACAATATTTAAAATCTTATTGACCGCAACCGACGTGAAAAAAATACGACCGACTATTCTGAAAAGTTGAACTCGAATGCAAGTCGAAGGAAAATCCAAAACTTGAGGAGATGTTTTCTCCCCGTTTTGTGGGATATGTTTGAAAATGTGCGGCGAACTCGGTGTTGTGTTTGGTTTAAAGTTGTGTTTGTGAGTAAATTGACGTTTTCTTTTAGTTTTGACATTTAAAGGGGCAAAGGGAAACTGTTGTGTGGATTGAATGTTGTTTAGTTATGCCAGGCTGTCTTTTTTGGTGAAACGTATTTTAATTTGCTTGATTTAGACTATGAGTCATTTTGGGCTACTGAAATTGATAATTCAAGCTAACGAATCAAGCATTCGATATTGATTTTGCCTAAAAGCTGGAAACCATATCAATCTCATTGAGGTCAGATAATAATGAAAGCCAACAATCGAATTGATATAGATATCAAGATATCTTTCAGTGGGTTCTTCGTTGTCGTTGATCCATGGCTCAGATTTAACCTTCGATTATGCATTTTTGATTGAGAAATAGCAATTTAGCAATGTGTAAAGTATACTTACTTACTCATGGTATCGCTACAGTCCAGGTCGGACCAGGGCCTCACCAACAAACTTGTCCAGCCAGCTCGGTCCCTAGTTATCTGTCTCCAGTTTCGCACGCCAAGTTGGTTCAGGTCCTCTACCACCTGTATGCTCCACCTGAGTCGCGGTCTTTCTCTTCTGCGACGTCCTTCCGGGTTTGATTCGAAGACTCTACGACGAGGAGCATTATTTTCCATTCGCTCAACATGACCCAACCATCTAAGTCGTTGGACCTTAACTTTTCTGACTAGGTCAGTGTCGCTGTACAGCTCGTACAGTTCTTGGTTGAATCTTCGTCTCCATTCTCCATTGTTGACATCATTAACTTGGTCCTGCTCTCGTTAATCTGGCCTCCGTCTCAAGACTAACGAACGCTCCACTGACATCACGCTCTGTTCTTCCAATTATGTCAATGTCGTCTACGTATCCTAGTAGCTTGACGGACTTTCGAAAGATTGTGCCTCTGGTTGGAGTTTTGCACAATTTTTTAAAGCATGATGTTGAAGAAATCGCATTACAGCGCAGCACCTTGTCTAAAACCTTGTTTGACATCAAAAGCGTCCGTAAGGTTATTTTTTTTTCGACCATGATGGAACAGTGTGAATTTTCCATTGCCACCTTACACAGACGGACGAATTTTTCTTGGATGCCTAGCAACCCATTGATCTATATAGTTGGTCTTTATAGACGCTGCCATACGCAGCCTTGAAATCGATGAAAAGGTGGTAGTTATCGATTTTAAGTTCCTGGGTCTTCTCCTAGATCTGCCGTAGGGTGAATATTTGATCGATGGTGGACTTTCCGGGTCTGAAGCCACACTGATAAGGACCTTTTAGTTTCGAAGGGCTTCAAACGTTAACACAGCATGGCAGACAAGATCTTATAGGCGATGTTATGGAAACTTATACCGCTGTAGTTGATGCAGTTTAGGGAATATCTTTTTTTGAGGATCGGGCATATGATGCTGAGGTTCCATTCGTCGGATATGCTTTCCTCCAACCAAATTTTGCATTTGAGCTGGTGCATTCTCCTTACCAAATCATCTCCAGCTGCTTTGTACAGCTCGGCGGCTAGCCCGTCTGCTTCAACGGCTTGGTTCACTTCGTCAATGGCGGAATTTTGCTCGTCATCGCCATTAGTCAGCTTGGAAAAGAGGTTTTTCCATATTTTCAGCACTGACTGCGGTTCCACTACGATGTTCCCATGATGGTCTCTACAGGCTTCAGTTCGGTGTGTATAAGCCTTGGAGGTCTGTTTCGAACCTCGTTCCTGATGTGACATCCCTCTATATCTAATCGATCGAGCGCTTCTCATGCTCCCTTTTTTTCTTTCTGAGAATTTTCTGCTCATCTCTCTTTTCTGCTCGTAGAGCTCACGAGCTGCTCGTGTCCTTCTTTGCAGCGCCACTTTGTATGACTCTTGTTTAGCTGCATGAGGTCACCGGCACTCATCGTCAAACATGGGGTTTCGTTGTGCTGGCCGTGTAAACCCTAGCACTTCACTGCTTGGCAGTGTTGCCACTGGTTCTTTATATTTTGTGCTGGCAGCAAAGGACTTTTGAGATTTTCGGAGACACGATCGGAAAAGGATCTAGCAACCTCTGTGTAAAGTATAAGCCCACTTAAATTGGTAGACGATTAACAGAAGTTTTAAAAATAGTTAACAGTGCTACGAATGGCTGTCAAAGTGTCATAGGGACTTCAATGTCAAAAAACGCTAATGAAATTATTAAGATATATTTTTTATTTATAAAATTATTATTGAATAAAGCCTAGTTAACTATAAATGTGAATATTTACTTCAATACAGGCTGATCGTGGCATTGCATTTTAAAACAAACAAAAAAATAAACAAAAAATTTAACAAATACTAATTAAAGTTATTATTCATTCAACACATTACATCTTAGCATTATAATTTATAAATATAATTTTTTTATAAATTCGTTAAACAAAACTATAATTATTGAAAAAGAAAAATACTAAAGCAAGTAAGAAACCCTAAGATTAATCTATTTTATACACACTGTTTACAAGCCTTCTTATTTTTACCGTTAATATCTCTTAAGAGCTGAACAGAATGCATCGCCAGTCGCCCGTCGACTAAAATGACAGCTGACAAAAATGTGAAATTTGTTTGGCAGTCGCCTATAAGCAACCCAATTTTCTCAGGGATTTGACAAGCGAATTTTTGACAGCTGTCATTTTAGTCGCCGGGCGACTGGCGACTGCATTCTATTCAGCACTTAAGTTTTGATTATTTGTTCAACCATTTCGAGCTGTACAAATGCTACATCGTTCGTCGACATATCGATCGGGTAGGCATGTCTCATGGAATATATGTCCACATGCGAAAGCTATTAAATCATTACGTGGGAGAATGTCTTTTGTTAGAATGTCATGCGAGCAGCGGGCACATGAATTATCGTACGATATATGCGTGGCTTGGTTTTGGGTTTTCACAACTTTTTCGTGAAGTTCAAAATAGTCACTTAGAACTATTTTATTGCAACCATCTTGAATTTGGACCTGAATTTAAGGATTTCGAATAGAATATGTAAGTATTGTGTGTGTGTGAGGGAGAAAGAAACTTACCTGCAAACGATAATCACAGAGCATTTTGATCACAGATTTCCGGAGTCCTGGAATTTTCTGTCCGAGTTTTATTTTGTTCACTAGCGCTTCCGGATTGACATAACCTACATACGTTGAGAATTGAGGCATGTCTCAAATATGAAGGTGCTGAAACAACTTACCTATGATTCCATCCAACAGCGTTGTCATAATTTCTGGATTCTCCAGAGATTCATCAATTAAACTATTCCATAAATCAGAATCATCGTATTCCTTACAGAAATCGATTGCCATCTCAATGTTTTGAAGCTTCAAAAAATCCGTTAAAATAACTGAAACGATTGCGAAAAAAAACTACGCACCTTGTGAATGATAATGTTTAAGGCTTCACTTGTATTGCCCATACGCCCCAGTAGATATACCATCTCTGGATAGAAGAGTTCACGCTTACAGATATCCAAAGCCTCTTGAATTGGATAGTTATTCGAACGTCTCAAAAATGACAGCAGTTTGTCCCTATCAAACTTCGCATAGAGATTGACAAGCTTCCAATGAAACTTGCCACTGTTGTCTACTTTGTCCAGAGCATCGAGATACTGTAGAAGGAAACCGATAAAAAACTACTAACCCTTGAAGTAATGGGAATCATACATTATATAAATATTCTTGTTTCTGTTCCAATTGCTGAACCACAATTTCTGGGATGATTTTCTGTTTCTGTATCAGCATTGATATGGCTTGGTCCTTGTCGAGTTCGATTAGTGGAATAATCAGCTTGTGAATGACACTGTACAAATTTTTCCGTCGAATCAACTCAAACACGTCCTTATTTTGTAATCTAAATGACAATTTTAGGGTTTAAAGTCGTAACAGAAGCTCTTAATTGAACTTACCTTAAATACATAGTCAGTGCGCTTTCATATTTTTCCTGATGTGAATACAATATCGCAAGGGATTCCAGTAGTTCATTGGCGCAATTCTTTCGAAAATTATCATGAATTGCATTTATAACAGCCGAAGTGTCGTAGAGAGTTTTTGGCCATTCTTTGATAAGATTGAGAAAACCTTTTGCATCGAATTTCAGATATTCAAAGAGAACCATCTCGTAGACTTGTGGATCTAGTTTACAGTCTTCTGCTGTTGGCAGGTATGAACTTACTGAGCGTAGCTGTTGGAAACCAACAAATTTGTAGACTTCCTCTTCCCAAAGTTCTTTGTTACTGCCAAGTGCACGGAGGCATAATTTGGCTGCGTCATCGAATTGTCTCAGTGACAGGAGATGATCAACGTAGAGTCTTAGAAATTGAAATTGAAAAAGAGGTCAGAACTAAAAATGGTAGAGAAAAACTTACCGTGAAGCCTCAACAAGTGATAGTTTTCCGCCATGCATTGCGATTACGTCTAATGCTTCTTCAAATTTTCTAAGAAAATGGATTTGATAAAAAAAGATCATATTTTGAGCAATTTTTCAATTCGACATGATTCCCTAGAGCGCTCAACAATTAAATTTTTCAGCGGATGTAATGCGTACTTGGGTTAAGAATTGTATTAATTCTACAAGCAAAGGAAATTCTACAGAGGTCGCTGTTATCAGAAAAGAGAATACATTTTTGACATTTCGCATTTGCCCTCGAGTTAACTTTTCATTTTTATAAACATTTTTGATGAAAATTTAGTTTTGAACACAATTTAGCAATAAATTATAAATAATAAGAACAAAGTACTTGAATTTTTGTCAAACTTAGCCAAAACAATACCAAAATAACACCCAGCAAGGGAAAAAACAAAACAGTGTCGCTTAAAATGCGGCGAATGAACAACTTGATTACTCTCTTCAGTGCCATTTTTGCATTTTTCTTTGGATCCTTTTTGACCACAATCATTACAAATATCGAAAAATGTCCCTCGAAAACAACACTCTCGAAACTGGAGCAGAACCACGAAATATTCTTAGTGGTCCTTATTCTATCTTCACCGAATTACTTTGACAAAAGACAAGTGATCCGAAACACTTGGCTGAAATTAGCTAGGCCACTGGCTCAACCGTATTTTCCGGAAGATTTTGTCTATGTTCCTGACTACGATGAAGATGGTTTTCTCGAAATGGAATCGGTTGCCGAACAATCCAATCGCATTCGAGTCTATCTAGATTGGTTGGATAGCATCGAAAATGCAGTCGCCAGTAGACGCTTCATAAAAGTCAAGCACTTCTTTGCTGTTGGTACGAAAAACTTGAGCCCGGCTCTATTGGGCGAGTTGAGGAAGGAAAAAAGTGAATTCAATGACATGCTCTTCCTGCGGGATTTGCAAGATTCTTATTCAAATCTGACAAAGAAACTCATTCACTCCCTGGAGCATCTGACTAATCATGAGTCGTTCACTTACCTTCTCAAAGTTGACGATGACACTTATGTGAAAATGGATCATCTTCTCAATGAATTAATCTCGTTTGATAGAAAATTGATACGAAAGTCTGGCGAATACCGAAAGAATCCAATTCCAGAACTTTATTGGGGTTTCTTTAATGGCCGCGCGGCTATCAAGACCCGCGGCCAATGGAAAGAAGAGCATTACTACATTTGCAGTAAGTATGCTCCCTATGCCCTCGGTGGAGGCTATGTTATCAGTCGATCGATTGCCGAGTATGTCGATGCGAACTCTCAGATTCTGAACACTTATGTCAGTGAGGATATTTCAATGGGAACATGGTTGGCTCCGTTGAGGAATGTCTATCGACGGCATGATGTTCGTTTTGACACCGGCTACATGCCGCGAAAGTGCAGACGTCAGCACTTGGTGCTGCACAAACGAACAATTCAACACATGAACGACTTGTACGAGGGCAAGTTGTGTACATTCGAAGTGCCAAAAGAGAACGCTTTGAAGCGGCCAGTGGAGTATTATTACGACTGGAAAAAAGCAGCGGAATCGTGTTGTAATAATGTTGCTGTTTAGGTTTTTCCATCAACAGATTTAAGTCTTTTTCTAGTCACTTTGTAGCTTTTAACCGAAGAATAAACAATCAGTAGGCTTAGTATAAATTGAAACTGTTTTAATATCTAGCTTCTGCTTTGCCCGATCCTGAAAAAGGGAGATCCTCTAAACTGCGCCAACTACAGAGGAATCAGTCTACTTAACATCGCCTACTCGATCCTCTCTGCCGTAATATGTGAACGTCTGAAGCCTTTCGTCAACAATCTGATTGGTCCTTATCAATGTGGCTTCAGGCCAGGAAAGTGAACCACCGACCAAATTTTCACGTTGCGGCAGATCCTGGAAAAGACCTATGAACTCCAAATCGATACCCACCACCTTTTCATCGATTTTAAGGCCGCGAATGCTAGCATCTACAGAGACGGACTGTATAAAGCTATGTCCAGTTGTGGCATCCCTGCCAAGCTCGTTTGCTTGTGCAAAATGACGATGGAGAACTCACGCTGCTTCATCAAGGTTGGCAACGAGCTAACGGAATCTATCGACGTCAAAAAAGGATTCATGCAAGGCGATGCACTGTCGTGCGATTTCTTTAACATCGTTCTTGAGAAGATAGTCCACCGTCAACAACAGAGGCACTATCTTCCAAAAATCTGTTCAACTTCTCGCGTACGCCGATGACATGATTGAAAGAACACATCGTGATATCAACGGCGCCTTTGTGAGAATTGAGACAGAAGCGGCAAAAATGGGTTTAGCGGTAGTTGAGGGAAAAACGAAGTACATGTATGCTGTCTTCGAGGAAGGACGGCTCGGGCAGAACGTCACAATAGACACATATAACTTCGAGGTAGTAGAGGGGTTTATCTACCTAGGCTCCGCTATAAACACGGGCAATAACACCAGCGCCGAGATCCGACGAAGAATAACTCTTGCTTATCGCTGTTTCTTTGGGCTAAGAAAGCAATTGAGTGGAAAAGCCCTCTCTCGAGCAACTAATCATCCCAGTCCTGCTGTATGATGCAGACTCATGGACCTCGTGTGCATTGAAGGGGAAATGCGAAGAAGATATAACAGCGAACTTTACGGGTTGTGCAACGACATGGTCCTAGCCAGAAGGGTCAAGGTCCAGAGACTCAGATGGCTCTGTCATTTAGAGCTTTCGACATTATTCCTGAGTGACGTAGGAGGAGAAGAAGACCGCGACTCAGGTGGCGCACTCAAGTGGAAGAGGACCTGAATCAACTTGGAGTGCAAAATTGGAGACAGCTAGCTAGGGATCGAGCTGGCTGGCGGAGACTGTTGATTGAGTATGATTCTAAGATGAACTAACTCACCGGTGCTCTATAAGCCATTGCACTCGATCGTCTGTTTCGTAGAGACTTGCTATGACCAAGTCTTTCGGAGCGATTATGAAATAGTGGTTCTCTTCTATTATGCAGCCAAGCATGTAGTCGTTCACTGTGTATTCTTCGTAGCTGGAGTTAGAAGGGAAGACGTCATTACTTCTGTTTCATCATCAAAGACCAAGAAACTTACCCTCTCAATGACAAACTATCCGTGCAGACTTCTTCGCTGTTATTAAACTTATAGTCCATTACACACAACACCGGTCTCAAGGCTTTCCTATTGCTATCCTTTTCCTTTGAATAACCCAATACTACCAATTGATTTGTGGTTAGCGGCGCCAGGCCACAAATATAGAAACTTGTTTGGAATGTTGAAACTGCGAGAGAGCAAGAAACATTAGAGTAAATGTTGATACTGTTGTTAGAGACTCATACCAGGGTCAACTATAAATCCCGGCTCATCCCGAGTGGAGATTCCTAAAATAGTTCGCTTTCGAATGACACAAATTCGAATGGTATCCACCCATCCGATGAGTAATGTTGTTGCATTCGACCAACGAAAATTGCAGCGAAAATTCTCTAATTTTGCACTATTCCCAAAAATACTCAAATCAAAGGCAATACAATCAAAAAGAAGAAGGAAAAACTTACTTTTTAGGCTGTTCCCATTTCATGAGACCCAACGAACACTTCTCATTCAAATCATAGACCCGCACGCCCAAGTAACTGGCCCACGCTACGAACGAACCATTCCAACAAACGGAGAGGACATAACCCTCCGCATCACACAATGTCGAGGATTTGAGGTTTTTAAGGAAACTTTTCTCATACATTGTGAGCTTCTCATCGCCTGGTTGAAGCAAGCACAAATCAGTTAGCAATCAAAAAAAGTCACCGAACAGAAGGTCGTCTACTCACCAACAATGAACCTCTTTCCAGCTGGGACCTTAGGATCTGGATCCAAGGCCACTGCTTTCACTGATTTGCCTATATTGATTTTTTGATTATTTTCATCGCTAAACAGTCCAGTTATCACGACCTAGTTGGGGACAAAAAATAGGTCAGAGAAATTACCCAATCATTGTGGGTAAACTTACTTTGCCATCATCGGAACAAGTAGCAACGTATTCCCCCTTGGAATCAACTGAAATCTCATTCACTCCAACCGAATGACAAAACGAATTGGATTTATTCAAATAGGAATCGACAGTGTTGCCTTGATGGTCCAAAAGATAAAGACGTCCATTGTAGCTTCCAAAGATTAAGAACTTTTGGGAGAGAAGTTTTTTTTTTTAGCCTAACAAATTCTGTAAGGATATTGAGGACTTTATACCTTTGGATGTACTGCAGCACAAGTAACAACATCATATTTGAGGATTTCCTGTAAATCATTTGCGATTCGCTTGTATTTAAATTTGGGTTCGATCTCTTCCTCGGTGCTCTCGGTTTCTGTGTCCTAGATTGGAATTATTGTACAGGATTTGTCGATATTTTGCGTTTGCAAATACTTACACTATTCGCATCGCCCATTTCAATATATAATTTTTAAACTATTCTTAAGGACTTCTTAAATTAAAAACAAAGAAATTTTGCAGATAAATTGATTTGATAATTTTTTTGTTTGACAAGACTAGGCGAGGATTTGTCATCACAGAACAGCTGTTTTCGTTTATGGTGACGCTGTGATCGTTAGGGAGGAAATACAAAGTATGAGTGATGCCACTTTAAACAAATTGAAATTCGAAACTTTTTATTCTTTGGGGCCAGTCACATGGCCAGTTATAGCTACCATTGAAATGGATCCGGAACTATGTTTGAGTGAATTTTTTTTTAGGTTTTCTTTTATATAGAAGTGCAAACTATATACTAATCGATCAGAAAACAGTTTTTTTTTATTTTGTACATCAACAATCTTGAGTTAATTTATTCGAAGTACAATTTAAAACTACCCATGTTGGCACTTGGGTGCTACCTACAATTATCTGCAGGTGACACTACAATCTATTGAGAGCGGGTTATCAATTTATCACACGATGCCGCTACATTCTACCGAGAGTCAAAAATGACAGCTGATGACAGTTTGTTTATGCATTTCGGTAGGTGTTAAATTTTTAAAGAACAAAACATTTAAATTTGTTTATTTTTGCTGAAGAAAATGACAACAAAAGACCAAAACATTCGAAAACGAAAGCCCGAATCTCCCAAAACTTTCAAAGATGTCACAAAACCCACAGGCAGTAAAGATTCGGAAAAGAAAACCAAAGCCGGGTTTGTCTTCCTATCGATTTTCTTTGTCGCCCTGTTCTGAACCAAATGTTTATCTCCTTAGAATACAATTTCCCGATCTAGGAAATGCCACCAAATCAACAACCCACCGGATTTGGACTCGATCTGTGATGGTACTCTCTGTCATGACTGTTGTCTACTTCTATACAAAAGACACCAAAGAAATCAAATTTGCTCCCGTTAAGGAAACAATTCCGTTGCGTATGCAAAAAGTTCCGTGTTCTGCAAAGTTCCTAGCTGAAATGAAAGAATTCCCCAAATGTGTACCAGCTACGTGTGGACGAATTGTAACTGACTCGCTGATCACCAAAGCAGAAAGCCAAATTCTCCTCAGTTTGGTGAAGGAAGTTCTTAAATACGGTGGTTCATCCGGTGGGGCTTCGGTTTTAGATCTCCATTCCGGAGCACTATCCCAAGGAGACAAATTCGTGAATGTCTATTCCCTACCGCAGGCGAAGGAAGCATTCAAGAAGGAATCCCTCATTACCTATCGACTGATCAAATCGAAAATCAAATCGGCCATTGCTCAGCGATTTAATATTGACCCCGACAATCTGTACTTGACTCATCCGACGTTCTTCTCCAGGATAACAAATGCGACGGCAAAAACAATTCACGATGAGTATTGGCATCCGCATGTTGACAAGGAAACTTATGAGTCATTCCATTATACGTCGCTTTTGTATTTGAACGACTTCAGCAAGGATTTCAATGGAGGAAGATTCCTGTTCATCGATGGGGCTGAGAAAAACAAGACAATCACAGCGATAGAACCGAAGGTGGGACGCGTGAGTGCGTTTACATCTGGCTCGGAGAATCTACATAATGTCGAGAAGGTCACTGATGGAACAAGGTTTGCAAGGAGATTTTTAAAAGGCTAAATGTGGGTTGAAATTGTCTTTCTTTTCAGATTTGCTATCACAATCTCGTTTACTTGCAATCCGAAGTTTGCCATTACTGATCCAAAGCTAAGTGTGGATTAGATTGTGGGGCTTTGAATAGAAAGTTTCCAGACATCATATCATTCCAGTAATAGTTCCAGGCAACCTCAAATTTTGTGTTGTTTTAATTTATTGATTTCCAGCTTTTCCGTTCCAATTTATGGAACAAAATAAAGTTAAAAACTAACAAGCTTCTCCCGTCAGCTTTGTCAGCCTTAGTTTCACAGTCAGTCAAAGTAATCGGGTACGCCGATGATTAGGACACATATGAAGGAACACAGCGTAATGTCCGTGGTGCGTTTGTGAGCCTTAGAACGAAAGAGAGTCCGAGTAGCTAGAGACCTAGCTATTTGTTCGCAACCCTGTCACCTCAGAAAAATCATGAACCCCTCATTTGTGGTCATCAAATTTATTTTCTCTTACAATAAAAAAAACGCTGGTTTATAAGTTTCACATCTATTGCAATTCGAAGCTTTTAAATTTATCGTAATTATAAAATCCAGCTCGGACTTGTCTGCCTCCAAAGAAACGTCCATTCAAATCCACAACAGCTTTAAGATTAAATTCATGCTTATTCCTGTTGTTTGAAAAGAAAGAGAACACTTACCCTTAATGGCACTCTCTATTCGTTTGAACTCGACAAATATCCTGACAGCATCTTCCGGAACAGTGCCAAAGGACTCATGGATTAACACACTAACCACATCGCCATACTTTGTGTTGCATTCGTCTTTTACTTCAGGTTCCAACTCACTGTCCACATCGCCAGGGCCAACCATATTCTATAAGGAGTTTCAAAACAATGAATAGCTTGAAAGTAACATCTTCAGAAGAACTCACTCTCAGCAAAACCACTTTACTGGGTTCCTTCATGATTTCTGTGATGCTGGGCTCAATTTTCTGTGCATTATCTCCACCGGTTGTAGCTGTATTTGGTGGAGAATTCGGAACATTCGGAGGCGGAGGCATGAGTAATTCCTTTTCGTGAATAATCCTGCCACCGCGTTTGGATGTTTTCTCAACTTGCAGAGCCATGGACATGCCTTGTTCGGATTTACCCAGTCCCTGACCATCTTTGAAGCCATATTTGGCCATAATCTTTGCCGCAACGGAATTTGTTGTGTACGGAATAGTCACGGCAGTTGTTCTGAAAGACAGAAACATTACTTTTGTTCATGTTTTAATGTGTTTGACTGCAATTACCCATCTCCATTGGTGAGTGAGATTTCTTGCAGCGATGGTGGAGGAGCGATTGCAGCTCCCTTGTTGCTACCGCCTCCACCAGTTGCGGGTGGTGACCTAATGTAGGAGTCTTCTTCGTTATGGCGATTGGCAAAACTTGCAAACTTGGGAGAATTCGCTCTTCGATTGTTGTCCGAATTTCCACCTCCACTGCCGCCACTACAGCTTCCTCCTCCTCCTCCACCTGAACGGCGTTTTCTTCGTTCATCGCGACGCTCCTTTTCCTTGTCGCGTTTTTCTTTCATAATTTTCTCGTATTCATTTGGCCAAAATGGATCATATTCATCGACAACGTCCCATTCGTAGTCATTTAATTTGTTATTATCCAGCACCGGAGCTAGAGGTTGGGCAATCATTGTTTTCATTGGACGTGGTTCACTTTTCGATTGTGTGAAGATATCATCTTCTGGTGGTTTCTTGGGTCGGAGACTAATCATTGGAGTTAGAAGCTGAGAAAGGCATAAGATTATGAATTTATAGGATTTGATTAGGCAATTATACTAACTGGCTTCTTTTGTTCCTTTTTGGGTTGGGGATTGGTAGCTTTTTTGATTGCCAATTGAGTTTGCAACATTTTAATGCCTGATGACCAGCCATCGATTTGGCCAGCACGTTGTTTCGTGTCCAGATCATCGTATAAATCCATTTTGTGTGTTCAATTTATTTTAAAATGTTAAGTTTTCTTGGAAAATGGAAATTGTTTTTAATTTTTTGAGATGCGAAAATTTTTATTGAAAGCGTTTGGACAATTTTTTGACAGATTAGAAAGCAAACAGCCTGGTTCAGATTTCGGACAATCGAGGAATGGAATAGACAAGTTCAGTTTATTGATAGCGCAAAA
Organism: Sphaerophoria rueppellii; assembly: GCA_920937365.1. Lineage (NCBI taxonomy): Eukaryota > Metazoa > Arthropoda > Insecta > Diptera > Syrphidae > Sphaerophoria > Sphaerophoria rueppellii. Next base: position 7,179,746 of record CAKKXW010000005.1, read on the forward strand.
TTGGGGTGTTCATCTAAATCTACTACTATTGGTCTTGAAAATGGTTGTTTGAGAATATTCGACGGCCTATTTTCAAATTATACAAATCACACATTTAATAAAGTGAACTGCATGCATATCACACAGTAAGTGCATTCGAGTTGACTACGTAGTCATTAGGTTTCGGAATGCGCTCAATGCGAATGAAACCGCACTAGTAAAAGTTGAACGAAAATTTAACGATCGTAGCTTAAGTATATTATGGTTCGCTCATAGGGTTCATGGGTATTCGGTGGTTCACTAGTTCAGCCTTAAGGTAACACTACGCTTTAAGCTAACTAAATAACGAGATTTAGCGAAGTAGATTTAAAATAAATCTCGATTTTTCTCGGATTCGGGGTGTAATATGCTGATTCCACTGACGCTAATCACTAGATTTAGCGAAGTAGATTAAGAAAAAATCTCCATTTTTCTGGGATTTTTATTATATATTAGTCGATTTAAACGTAGAATAACACGTCCAATAATACGTGTAGTATAATCCTCCGTTTAAATCTACCCTAAATCTGAGAAAAGTCGAGATTTGTTCTTAATCTACTTCACTTAATCTCATGATTAGCGTCAGTGAAATCAAGACAAGATTTTAATTATACACGACTGAAATCCAATAAAGCCGCTGGAGCAGATGGTCTACTTGCCGAGCTGTTCAAAGCAGCAGGCGATCAAGATAGGGCCATGCACCAAATCATCTGTAAGATATGGTCGGAACTCGGAAGAATGCATGCCTGATGAATGGCACTTCAGCATTGTTTGTCTAAATCCTCTACAGAGGAATCGGCTTAATTAACATTGCCTACATGATCCTCTCTGCCGTAATATGTGAACGTCTGAAGACTTTCGTCAACAATCTGATTGGTCCTTATCAATGTGGCTTCAGGCCAGGAAAGTCAACTATCGATTAAATTTTCACGTTGCGGCAGATCCTGGAAAAGAACTATGAACTCCAAATCGATACCCACCACCTTTTCATCGATTTTAAGGCCGCGTATGACAGCATCTGCAGAGACGAACTGTATAAAAGCTATGTCTAGTTTAGGCATCCCTGCCATGCTTTTAATATTGTTCTTGAGACGTAGTGCAGAACTCCACCGTCACACCATAATGTGAAGAACGTAGCGTGATGTCAATGGCACCTTTCAGAGAATTGATCCAGAAGCGGCAAAAATTAGTTTAGCGGTAATTGAGGGCAAAACGAAGTAATATGCTGTTTTCGTCGCAATAGACGCATACAACTTCGAGGTAGTAGAGAAGTTCGTCCACCAAGGCTCCGCTATTTACACGGGCAAAAACACCAGCGCCGAGATCAGACGAAAAATAACTGTTTCGCTGTTTCTTTGGGCTAAGAAAGCAATTGAGTGTTAAAGCCCTCTCTCGAGCAACTAAGGTAAAACTGTACAACACCCTCATCATCCCAGTCCTGATGTATGGTGCAGAAGCATGGATCTTGACAAAATCGGATGAAAGTGCCTTAGGCTGTTTCGAGAGGAAAGGTCTTTAGTCATTTTTGGCACCGTATGAATTGAGGGGGAATGGGGAAGAATATACAACAGCTTACTTAACGGGTTGTACAACGACGAGGACCTAGCCAGAAGGGTCAAGATCCAAAGACTCAGATGGCTTAGTCATTTAGATCGGATGGCACCAATTCTCTGGCCCGGAAGGCCTTCGAAACTTTTCCCGAGGGAGGAAGAAGGAGATGAAGACCATGACTCAGGTGGCGAACACAAGTGGAAAAGGACCTCAATCAACTTGGAGTGCAAAACTGGAGGCAGCTAGCTAGGGACCGAGAAGTACCAGGCACTTATTGTGACTCTAAGTGCAAGAGCCGAAAAAACCGCACTTTTTACGGCCTGGGCTTCAAATAAGTCGAAGCAGCCCATAATGGTGTTTACAAAGTAGTTAAGTCTAACTGGAACTGAAGACGCCACCGTTGATTCCAAAAAAGAAATTCATTCGCTGCCGTCCCTCGATGGGAGTGAATTGGTAGGAACACTCCTTCGAGATGACTTTCGGAGACTGTTAATTCAGGCCCAAGTCCACACCGGAGTGTAGCGCCAGCTTAAGTAAGTTAAATTATACAATCGACAATCGATAGTCAACGCTGAGCCAAGGATCAACGGATTTGTTCACAATGAAGGTATTCATGTCCCCAAGTCCACATTGCAAATGGCCAAAGGAAATGGTTGCAATGGGAACTGGAAACCTCTAAATGTGGTTTCTTTCACTCTTTCACTCTTGAGTGAAATGATTTATGTCAAAATACATCTCAGAATGTCAGAATGTCAAAATATTTCTTATGGCTACTACCAAAGTGGACACGTATGTTTGATATCAGATAAATTATGTCTTTAAATGACGATTACATTTAGAGTCGAACAATTTGTATGAAGGATGTCAAATTAAATTCGCTTTGCCTCATTTATGTAGTTGATACGAACTGCCAAACTCTATTCGCGTTCCACATCATCCACACTTCCAACGAACAAAATGTTCGCGCGCGTATAATCTCAATATCATCTTCCTTGTGGTTTGGTGTTCATTCGCGACGAACTTTCATTCATTCGTTGTCGTTGTTCGTGCTCATGTGAATAGTGCTGATGCATTTCCTATGGCTGCTTACTGCGTAGGCCATGCCCTTCAGCTTCTCCCTTCAAGCTTCGTTCTCCTTCAAAACACCTAATATTGACCTAGTTTCAAAATCTGATTACAAAAATACAATGTATAAGAACCGGCTGTCATGTTCGTCAAACAGAATGTATCATCAATATTGACGGATAAAAATAATTCAGTTATTGATACCTTTCAATGACTTGCTCTATTTTCACAACCACTCACTAAAATTACCAATCATCTTTCCAAACCAATTACTTAAACGAAATAAAATCGCACTAAAGTCTTCATTGCACCTGCTTCCCGTCAGTAATGAAAAGAAAAAGGAAACTTAAACCCTGACTGACTTTTGATTTTGTATGATCCAAACAATCCCAGACAGGCCAATTGAGTTATCCAAGTCTAATGTGATTAGATGAACTTTTATTTCCACCGACATCTGAGTTGAACTTGACCAAAATCTCATGAGGGTTGCAATAACCACCCACAAGACAAATTATTTCTAAGCATAGATGGTGTTATTTGACCTAGAAAAACTGAAATTATTTTCGATTTGTTGAAATCAATAAATTGATTTATGAATTCATACTTGAAAGATTTGTTAATATTTATTTATTGAGAAAAGTCTTGGAAAACAATAATTATGTACGTATAACAATAATCACAGTTTTCTTAAGGCCGTGTGTGAATTGGATGAATTGTGGTTGAAAGTGGATGAATTTTAAACCACTACTGTCATATTTTAACCTGGTCGGCAGCTAGTCTAATTCTTAACACATTTTATTCAATGCGAAGTGTCAAAATTAAACCAACCGTCAAGTTTTAACCAATTTTCAACCCAAGTCGCACACGGCCTAAATAATAAAAATATAAGCACAATATTTGTTAATTTATGAAAGAAAAATGGAAAGTAAACTATTTATTAATTATTGTTTTTAAGTGAAAAGAATAAATAAATGATAATTGATAGTTATTATTTTAATTAGTAAATTTAAAAATTCTTATACATTAAACATTATATTTAAATGGTTTTTTACATTTTTTTCTTGTATACTTAAAATCTAAGCTGGATTTTCAGCGAGTCCTAGTGATTCTGCATGTTTCTTCGCTTTCATTCGTAGGTCAGCTATGCTTGAACTTTTACTATGAGCAGCAGCGATAGCGGCGAGATTGATTGGATATTGTGGAATGGGAAAAAGTCCACTTGAGTTGTTGCTTATAGCAGCAGCATACTGCAAAGAAAAAAAAATACAAATCATTTAAAAAATTACAGTTACAAGTAGGGGATGTTGAGAGATTTAAAATCATAAATGGGTTTCGGAAGTTTTACCAAGCGAGGTAAAACGAATGGCTCAAGGTTACCGAGCACGAACTGAAGCCTGTAAATACCAACGGGGAATTATCGTAGTAGTCACAGTTAATGCTGAGGATATGGAAGGACCACTTCAGCAGACTACAAAGGCGATGAAGAATCGCAGAGTGAACCATTCAATCAAGACGACTCAAGCCAAGATTTAAGTCTTGAAGAAGTGAATATAGCAATATCTTAGCTTAAAAACAACAAAACCGCGGCCGCAACCGACGATGACTTGGTAAGGAGCTTGCACCAACTCATCTGCAGAATATGGTCGGAAGAGAGTATGACCGATTAATGGAACCATCAGGAAATTCCACCATCGATCATATATTCACATTACGGTAGATCCTGGAAAAAAAACTCCAAATCGACACCTACCATCTTACTATCGATTTTAAGGGCACGTTTGACAGCATCTATAGAGAAGAACTGTATGAAGCCATGTTCAGTTTTGGCAATTCTACAAAACTCATTCGTCTGTGCAGAATGACAATGGAGAACTCACGCAGCTCCATTATAGTCGGTACAACCTCACCGACACGTCTTCGATGTAAAAAAAGGAACGAATAGTGCCAAACACCCCTGTCAACACAAGAGACACTATCTTCCAGATGTCTGTGCAACTACTACATCAGCGTACGCTGATGACATTGATATCATTGGGAGAATGGGAGAACGCAGCGCGATGTCAATAGTACTTTTGTATACAGACAGAGGCTGAAAAAATGGGTTTAGTGGTCAATGAGGGCAAAACAAAGTATATGCTGTCATCAACACCGACTTCTTGGACAAAACTTCACAAAAGACGCATTTAATTTCGAGGTCGTTAGGGTCTTTGTATGCCTTGGCTCCGCTATCAACACAGGCAATGACATCAGCGCCGAGAACAGAAAAAGAATACCTCTTGCTAATCGCTGTGTCTCCGGGCTAAGAAAGCAATTGAGTAGTAAAGCCCTCTCCCAAACAACTAAGGTAATGCTCTATCGTCCACGTCCTGGTGCAGAAGCATGGACCCTATCAAAAAAAGATGAAAGCACCCTAGGCCAGTTCGAGAGAAAAGTTCTACGGAAGATCTATGATCCTGTCTGCATAAACGGTGAATGGAGGAGAGGATTAAACCACGAACTGTACGGGCTGTATACAGTGAGACTGACCTAGCTAATAGAGTGAAGGTCCAAAGACTCAGATGGCTTGGTCACTTGGAGAGAATTGTTAACAATACACCGGCACGTAGAGTCTTCGATTCTACCCCAGAGAGACGACGCAGTAGTGGAAGACCAAGGCTCAGGTGGCGCGCAAGTTGAAGATGGTCTCAACCAACTCGGCGTGCAAAACTGGAGCGCCACCTTAAGCTAGTATGTAAGTAGGAGAATTTGCAACAGAAATGTTAAACAGCACATCGTTAATATATGTGATTTGATGATTTATCTCTCAAAATCTAAAGCTTTTGATAAGACCTGGCATCAGACTATTTTATAAAAATGAGTTCCTCCTCTTGGCTCGTTGAACACAAGTTGTATTGGATGGATGTGAGCGCAAGGCTTGATACACATCCAAATAATCAAATGCTAGTGGACCCCATGGATCTGCTTTGTCTCCTACTCTTTTCCACATTTTTATCAATGACCCCTGGTCTGATTCTCCTATAATCCACTTGACTGACGATAGAAAATACCTAAATAGCTTTTCATATGTTAATCCCTGGATTAACACTCCTGCTCTTCAGCTGTGGACCTTCAACGGCAACGTATGAAAAGTACACAGTAATAAAGATGTTCCGATGTTCCGAACCGTAAAGGAAAAGCGGAACAAAAATACGTGTTAATCCGTCAAAGTCCTTGCCATCCGCTGATGAAATTTTGCAGTAACTGGCTCAATAGAGAAATTAGGTACGAAGGATATTTCGTTCTAAATGTAACCGGATGGTCTCGAAAATTAGATTGTTAATCCGTCGAAATCCTTGATGAAATTTGACAGTTAATGCCTCAATAGAGAGATAATACACAAATCTAGGTCTCCAGAGGAATATTTCGTCTTAAATAACATCGGATTGCACCAAAAATCGATAGAAAAAAAATGAGGTTTTCAATCCATCAAAATCTCTGCCATCCGCTCAATGGAGAGATAAGATGTGGATCAAAAGGAATGTCCCACTATATACTAGGACGAATTGGTGCTACACTACCTATGTCTGACAGAAACAGGATCTATTAAGAAGTAAATTCTGAATTTGTCTGGGCATCACCTCTGCTGGGTGCCGGGCCACAGAGATATCACGGGAAATTGAAGAGCCGATGAACTCGCTAAAAATGGAACTGTCATACCTATCTCACCTGAAAGGGAAAAGATAGGTTAACCGATAGCTACATGCAAACTTTTGCTTAGAGAAAGGAAACAGCCTCAATGATAACAAGGTCAAGGTGGTACAATTAACCTACGTGCGCAGCCCAAAAAGCTCATATATGGCCGTCACTTGACCTTAAGCGCTCTAATGACTTGTTATCTCAAAGCAGATTTCATATTAGCTCCCTAATAGGTGTCCTTACGGGACACTGTCTTATAGGCAGGCAAGCAATACGACTTGGTGTAGCCCCAAAAGACTTCTGCAGGAGCTGTATGGACGAGGAAGAAGAGCAAACAATCTCCCACCTTCTCTGCACATGACCTGCTCTTTCACTAAGACTCAAACTTCATCTGGAAGAATACTTTTATGATAATCCCAGGGAACTAGCTAACAAGGATATAAAATATCTCCTTCACTTTATAAAAAGCTCAAAATGGTTCGACTAGTAAGAAGTAATTCTCTAGATTCATGTGGTATCACAATGGGCCTTTTTTTTGGCCTAAGTGTGCGCATTCTTTATCCGCAGCCACTTTAAACTTACCCTAACCTTACCTGGGCTGAAGTGTTTGTAAAAATAATATAACCCAACTATCAGCAACACAAGTCCCAGAAAACCTATTACCTACACCGAAAGAAAAACATTAGTTGATTTAAACACACTTCATTGTTAATCAACAATTTGACGATAGTTGTGAAATTAAACAAGCTTTGTGATTGAAACAAATAAGATCGCATGTTTAAATCAACAATGCAGCCGTGATCAATTTTTTATTTTGGTGAGTAACATTAAAATGTTCAAATTAAGCATGTTACTAGTTGATTTGAATATTCTCTTATACTACAGCAAGAATATCATTGTTGAATTTATACTTGATCAACAACAAACGTGTTTAATTAACAATTCAACTTAATTTTATGAAAAGTGACAATGATAAACAACGTATCATATTCAAGTATCACTTATAATGTTTGATCAACAATGAAAGTATTTAACCAACCACAAGAATTTTTGAAGCTACACAAAGGTCGTTAAAGTATCACTAAAATGTTCAATTTGAACACTTTAATATAAAGATCACAAAAAACGTTGCTCCCTATAACGGAGTTACAATTCTGATGCTTGCAAGAAAAACTCTTGAAAGAATAAAAATCCTATTGAATTCTCAAGGATATGCTCGATCAACAATGTTCATATTTAATCAATCACGATAATTGTTGAGGCAACACAAACATTGTTAAAGTGTCGCAATCATTTTGAATTAGAATACTTTTCGAACTTGAAGTATCACGTGTATGTTCAATAGAATATTTGTATTGTTTGGCCTGCAATAATCTTGCATATTTGAGTTTAAATGCATTCGTTCGTTGTTCATTAGTTTAGCTTTTTTTGGTGAACAAGACGTGTGTATAAAGTGAATAAGAGTTTGTTTATTAATTGCTTAACAAATAGAATCGAAATAACACCAGCACCAGAAGTTTAATTTCTAAGGTAAGTTTTTGTTCTATTATATTATTAAACTATAAATTAACACGACACTCTGAAACTCTGAAACAATTTTGTTAAAATTCATAAAATGAAATAAATCAAGTCTATATCTAGTCCGACATAATTATGTTTTACGTGCAGGACTTAAATTATGGTGTTCTCAGAGTCCGTGCTAATTTTCATCGATATGCTAATCGTTCCGAATATGAAAATTATAAAAAAACAAAGGTTATGAACCTACTACATTTCTTAACTATATTTCTTAAACAGAAAAGTATTTGTTCCATCTCCAAGAGGATCAAAAATTAATTCATCAGAAGGCAGCAGGTTCTTCAATTCTAAAAGAAGGTGCAGAATAATAAGCATTGATGTCTTTCACAAGCTCTCCACGGAAGAAGAAGAAGACAATTTCAAGCCTGGTGAAGGGTTTTAAACATCTGAAGGTAAGCGGTTTCTTATACTATAGTTTCGTGTTTTTTTATTTTTTGCTTATCGGCTCATCAACATTATGTCATTATGTTTATGTCAACAAAGGTCTGTTGCTGAAAATAACGGCTTCAACTTAGCAATGAACCGCGGAACGAGGTTATACTGAGGAGTAAGAACATTTCTATGACTTAAGAAGGGAAGATGTTAATTTATTGGCTGCTTTTTAAACGCTCTGCCGGGAAAACATTGGTAAATCTTGCATTCCTTATTTGTAAAAAAAGTAGTTTTTCCTTTAAATATTTCATTATTATATTACGCTTTAAAAAGTATCGCATATCATCATCAAATGAATGTATTTCCGAAACATATTATTCAAAGTATTTAATAAAACTGATGAATTATATAAGTACAGATAACTATTCGAAACACAAACATTAAACGCGTTAAATTTTGTTATATTAGGCGTGTTTTTTCTATTACTTAGTAGCTACTCATTTTTTATTTTCATCGAAAAACAAAAACAAACGAAACTGTGTAATATTTTTTCAGTAAACGAATACTGAAAATAAAATATTAATATTGAAATCCAGGCAGCGCTCGAAACAATAAAGAAATTTAATGTCAAACGAAAAAAGTATTTATTAAGCTTTTGTTTTAGAATTGTTTGAGGAAATATTTTCAAATTGGATTTCTTCAATGACAGTTTAAATAAAATATTTAAAATGTGTATAAAGTGAGTATAACCGTTTTTTCTATTTTTAAAGTGAGTTGATAAAATGAGTAGTAGAAAAAACACGCCTATTATTATTTAAGTTTTTTGGTATATTATTTCAGTAAAATATGTTTTAGAAAAATTGATTGTGATGGTTTTTCATTTCCTTGGATTCCTCAGGTGAAAAAAAAACTATAAGTATTCTTATATCGACAAAGAAAATGTTTTTCTAACCACTTTCATTGAGCACTTAATTGTTTTCTAATATCACAAACGGTATCTTTCAACATAGATCACCCCATTTCTCTTTTTAATTTAAGCAGAATAATATTCAACCAACTATAAACGTTTTTGATCAACAACGAGCTGGATCAAATTCGTATTAATTCAAGCACAAACATTGTAACACTATAATATCTCATAGTTAAACAAACACTAAATCGTTGTTGATCAACAACGATATTGATTATTTGCGCACAATGATTGGCAGTCAAGTATGCTTATAATATTTAAGTAAACACCATTTTCATGTTTGTTTTACTACAAACGTGATTGGTTAACAATGAAATTGACAATGACGTTATTGTTTTGAACAATGAACATTGTATCATTTAAATAAGAAAAATATCAATGCCAGCATGTTCAAATTAAACATATTCGTGCTTGACGCAAAAACAAACAAGATTATTGTTTGATTTTACCAAGGTTTTTTTTTCGGTGTATAATAGATCATATTTGATTGTACCTGATGAGCTGCAGCCGATATCAATGCAGGATCGAAAGCTGAAAATGCAGCAGCTGCTGTTGCTGCCGATGTAGATCCAAAGTGCTGACTTGAACTGCTACTCCCACCTGATTGTGATGTCGAATTTGTTGTGCTCCTTAAAGCTGGCAAATTAACATAAGGTGCAACACGACACGGTTCCAAAGGGGTTGAAACTGGTGGACTGTGACTTGAAAGCAGAATTCCTTTAACGAAAATGAAACAAGATTGTGAAAAAGTTATAAAGCCTAATGAATTGGAAGATAAAACTGAAATAAAAATGAAATAAAAAACGAACAACAATAACGAACGATTGTCAGTAAATCAAATAAAAATAAATTAAATAAAGCTTCTCTTGTGGGGTTGTTGCACAGTTTGTTCAGCCTACAACCTTTCAACCTTTTTTTTTAAGCTTCTATGGTAGATCTCCCGAGTAAAAACACTTATTTATTGCTACCACGGGAACAAATGACACCCGTGGGAGTATCCCTCGTACACTTTGTGGATTCAAATTGAGTGAGGGTGGATTTGGAGTTTTTTGTCGTTTTGTTTTGCTTTTGAAAAGATTTAATTTAATTAACGTCCCACTATAGCTGAGATAAGATTTATTTCAGTTTGATATACATTTTTAGAGAAAGTGTTATAAGTTAGTTTTATTCAACTCAACGAAAGGTTTCCCAGGTAAGCTATAAGAACTCCATGAACCTCCTTTGCAGGACCCTTAAAATCATGACATGTGGGGGCTTCAGCATTCACCAACCAAAACAACTTTATCACTTATGTCTCCATAAAATTTAAAATCATGACTAAATGATCATAGCATAAATTAAAACTTGAACAAGGGTGCGATGCCCTTAACGCTCTTAACAGTGTGTTCTTTTATGGTGGCTGGCTGGCTGCCACTCGAAAAATTATTCCGGCATTTTAAACACATTTAAGGGATGATTACACTTGTTCACGAGAACATCAACTTGATTAACAGAAGATTTAGTGAATGAAATATTACCCTTCAAAGGCAAAGGGGAGGAAGTTGTTGTTTTTTTTTTATTTCCTCGTTGCTATTTCAATTGAGTTGTTTTTTTCTTTTCTTAGCTGGTGTGATGCTTTCTTTTTTATTGGTATTCTGTCTGGTCGGACACCTTTAGAGGGTTAGAGATCCGAGCTAACCCAGAATATCAAATTAGGCAAAGTTTTATAGCTTCATTTTTTGTTCGCGTTCAGTTTATATTCAATTGATGCCCTTCGTTGGTGGAATTAATGTTAAGTTATTTTATTTTTATTGTGAAGTGATTTGATAGAGTGGAGAGATTTTCGCTGGGTAGTTCAGTGACTCGAGGTATCGATTTTCGATTAAGCTTTGTATTGCGAAATTGAATGGATAGTAAGGGGAAAACAAAACACCGCCGTCAGATAAGAGCCTTTCATCGGACAGAATGATAGCCAACAATTCCGTGAACCCGACCTAGGAGAAGTCAAAAGCCGCAATATCACGGCTGAAATCCAGCAAAGCCGCTGGAGCAGATGGTCTAGCTGCTGAGGTTTTCAAAGCAGCAGGCGATGAGACAGTTAGGAGCATGCACCAAATCATATGTAAAATATGGTCAGAGGAATGCATGCCCGATGAATGGAACCTCACCACTGTTTGCCCGATCCTGAAAAAGGGAGATCCTCTAAATTTCGCCAACTACAGAGGAATCAGTCTACTTAACATCGCCTACAAGATCCTCTCTGCCGTAATATGTGAACGTCTAAAGCCTTTCGTCAACTATCTGATTATTCCTTATCAATGTAGCAGGCCAGGAAAGTCAGCGTGATGTCAATGGCGCCTTTGTGAGAATTGAAGCAGAAACGGCAAAAATGGGTTTAGTGGTAAATGAAGGAAAAAGGAAGTATATGCTGTCTTCGAAGGAAGAATAGACGCATATAACTGCGAGGTAGTAGAGGAGTTTATCTACCTAGGCTCTGCTATAAACACGGGCAATAACACCAGCGCCGAGATCAGACGAAGAATAACTCTTGCTAATCGCTGTTTGTTTGGCCCAAGAAAGTAATTGAGTGGAAAAGCTCTGCTCTCTCGAGCAACAAAGTAAAATTGTACAATCATCATTCCAGCCCTGTTGTATGGTGCAGAAGCATGGACCTTGACAAAATCGGATGTATGTGCCTTAGGCTGTTTCGAGAGGAAACAGTCATCTTTGACCCCGTGTGCATTGAAGGGGAATGGTGAAGAAGATACAAAAGCGAACTTAACGGGTTGTACAACGACGTGGACCTATACCCAGAAGGGTCAAGGTCGAGAGATTCAGATGGCTCTATCATTTAGATCGGATGGACACCAATACTCTGGCCCGGAAAGCCTTCGACACTATTCCCGAGGGACGTAGGAGGAGAGGAAGACCGCGACTGAGGTGGCGCACTCAAGTGGAAGAGGACCTCAATCAACTCGGAGTCCAAAACTGGAGACGACTAGCCAAGGATCGAGCTAACTGGCGGAGCCTGTTGATTGAGGCCCAAGTCCACAACGGACTGTAGCGCCAACTTAAGTTAGCAAGTAAACGGAAAACTTATGGGGGGTTGAGGATAGACACAATAATATTCTAATGATATTTGAAGATAGATTTAAAATTATTTAAATCTCAAATGCATCTTCACTCTTTCTTAATTTTAATTGGGTTAGGTCCAACTGACCATTTTGTCAAACACATGTTCACATACTTTCGCATACATAACTACAAAATTACAAGCTCTGCATCCTGATGACATACACATCCTCATCCTAGCAGGAACATAGACAACGAAAATGTTGGTTAATTAAATTTATTCCATCCACCACTATTGTAATTTGTTCTGCAAACATATTTAAATTAGGATGTTTACATAGTTCCTGTGTTTTCTTTTTTTTTCTTTGTCGTAGCTCCGTAGCTGGTGGAATTTCAATCATCTCGACAGATGTCACAAATTTTTTACCGATTCTGTCAAAAATTTAAACTGTCACACTGTGAAAACAACATAAAAAAACATACAAACATAAAAAACAGAAATATGTCGATATGTCAAATTTTGCAAAATGTCACGTGTCATTGATATTTTGTTTCGTTTTTTTTTTTTTTTTTACTTTTTTGTGGATTTTGTTCAATGCACACGAATCCTTAACGTAGCGAAGTTGGTTTTTTTATCTGAGAGGAATAGCAAAATCAAAAAAGGATTTTCTGTGGTGATGTGCGGTACCTTTAATCAAAATGTTAACAAAATGGATGTTTTTTTCTTCCTTCACCATGGTGTTGACTTTTCCAAATTGGCTTGTAAACACAGGGCCTCACGTATATACTATTTGTGTGAATGTATGTACTTTGTTACAGTGTGGTATTTTTTGGGTATGTACGTTTGTATTTGTTGGTATTTATTCACCTGTCTGCGGCTATAACACAAGTATGGTGTTATAAACGACAACTAGCAACAAATGATTTTGCTCTTCAAAAAATCTTCAAATAAAGTTTACCTATTGGCTGACTGGTGGTTTTGTTGGATGAGTTGTTAGCATCGATACACACAGTTTGAATTGGGAAAACAGGAAGAAAGAAAATGTTGAGTTTGCTCGTAATCAATGCCAAAACATGACGGGGAATTTCGTGGCAGACATAAGAATCGGAAACGATACACAATAATTGCTTAGCGAACGGCAATACGGAAGAACGTGGTTTACATTTTAAAAATATAATGGGTACGTTTGAAAATAGAGTATTTGTTGGGCTTTAAAGTTATTAATAAACAGATGTTTTTATTTTAGTATTTCTTCGATTATTCTAAACGAAATGATCATATCCTATATCTGCTCCAACTACAGAGGAATCAGTCTTCTTAACATCGGCGACAAGATCCTCTCTGCCGTAATATGTGAACATCTAAAGCATTTCGTTAACAATCTTATTGGTCCTTGTTAATGTGGCTTCAGGCCAGGAAAGTCAACCATCGACCAAATTTTGACGTTGCGGTGGATCCTGGAAACGACCTATGAACTCCAAATCGATAACCACCATCGATTTTAAGGCCGCGTATGACAGCTTCTACAGAGATGAACTGTATAAAGCTATGTCTAGTTTTGGCATCCCTGCCAAGCTCGTTCACTTGTGCATAATGATGATATTGACATAATGGGAAGAACACAGCGTGATGTCAATGGCGCCTTTGTAAGAATTGAGACAGAAGCGGCAAAAATGGGTTTCGCGTAAATGAGGGAAAAACGAAGTGTATGCTATCTTCGAGGAAGGACACCTAACACCGACGGCTCGGACAGAACGTCACAATAGACGCATACAACTTCGAGGTAGTAGAGGAGTTTGTCTACTTAGGCTCTGCTATAAACACGGGCAATAACACCAGCACCAAGATCAGACGAAGAATATCTTTTGCTAATCGCTGTTTCTTTGGGCTAAGAAAGCAATTGAGTAGAAAGGCCCTCTCTCCAGCAACGAAGGTAAAATTGTACAACACACACATCATCCCAGTCCTGCTCTGTGGTGCAGCAAAGACCTTGACAAAATCGGATGAAAGTGCCTTAAGCTGTTTCGAGAGGAAAGTTATTCGGGTCATCTTCGGACCCGTGTGCAATGAAGGAGGATGACGAAGAAGACATAACAGCGAACTTTATGGTTTGGACAACGACATGGACCTAGCCAGAAGGGTCAAGGTCCAGAGACTCAGATGGCTCGGTCATTTAGAGCGAATGGACACCAATGCTCCGGCCGGAAAGCCTTCGACACTATTCCCGAGGGACGTAGGAGGAGAGGAAGACCGCGGCTCAGGTGGCGCACTCAAGTGGAAGAGGACCTCAATCAACTTGGAGTGCAAAACTGAAGACAGCTAGCTAGGGACCGAGTTGGCTGGCGGAGACTTTTGATTGAGGCCCAAGTCCACAACGGACTGTAGCGCCACCTTAAGTAAGTAAGTAAGCCAACATTTTTTAATGATTTTTGTGACATACCGCTTAAATGTACGTTTCTGGCTTTCCCACGAGAATTCAACTTAGAGAAAGTCGATTGTAGTTGGAAATACAATTTTGTGAATGATCAATACACCAAAATGCAAAGCCTTATGACCGACGAGATTAGTACCCAGAACTCCCTTGAACTGAACGATTAGGATGCTCGAAGTTGGTGGTGTTCAATCACATTTATTTATTTTGCTATAGTACGTCAAAAAAAACTTACAAATGTGAACTTATTTCACAGGTTTTAGCTATAAAAATACTGATCATTATTTTATAGTAAGTATACGTCACAGGGAACCAGTTTTTTTGTAACTATCCTTGCGAATGTACCCACTTAATTTAAAGACAAAAATGTGAAAATAGAAGAAATTACATTAGAATCACATTTAAATGTCAAAATCTCTGTTTCACAAAACCCAAGTAACAATTTAATTTCTATAAGGCTTGAGCTCAGCTATTTCATGATTTGTATCTTGCTTGTATGAAACCTTATACAAATACGTTTGGCGCAAGTTACGCAAGCCATTGATTCTTACAATCAATTATGACAAGCCTTACAGCAATTGTCTTAAGGAAATAAAAGCTTCTCAAATGGTATGTAAATAAGGTCTTATATCAATTTATTTAAACTTTTATAAAGCCTTACAAGAGCTTGACAGAGAAAGCAATAGTTTTCTCAAAAAGGTTAATGTGAGGTCTTACAGAAGTTATTCGAAAAAAAAAAGGAAAAATGAAATTTATGAATTTATTTTTTTTTCCGACTTCTTATGTTTTTCTGCTTATAAGATTTTCTAAGTGTATATCGATTTTACAGAATAAGTAGAAGAACCATTATATATTATCCCCAACCGGATTCGAACTTGGGACCCTCCGCGTGTCAGTTGACCATTCATCCTTTGTGCCAAAGTGACTTGTACGTGGATAATAGTCGATTTCAAACTAGTTGTTTCAATTCTCTAATGTCAAACCTTAAGAGTTATGACACAATATTTACATAACAAATTGTTCAATAACTATCATCAGGAAATCAAAGTAACGCATTCATAAAACAATAAAAAAAACTACCGTATAATAGTCTCCCTATGGAAACAACTACTTGCACAGGGAAATCAAAATTCACCCTTATGTCAAATAATATGACTGCTTGTTTCCATACCGCAGCAATAGCTGTCACAAGAAAATCAAACTTCCCGTTAGAAAAAAAATGTTGACGTTAAACCAAATTCTTGAATTATTGTGCTCTGTGTTTATTTACTTGTGTTTTTTGCCTGTAGGACTGCAGTCAGTCAAGTCGCACTTAATTAACTTAAAAAAAGACTTTAATCATAGTATTGAGAGAATATTATTGACGCACTTTTATCTCAGCACACAGTGGTTTTTTCGCTGGAATTTAAACTGTGCAAAATCCTGTGTGGGAATTTGCCAATAATTTACCCCAGAGTGGGATATAAACATACGCACAAGCTGTACAAATTTCAGGCAGGGCCGTATACGTTAGTAGCTTTAAAGTGTTAAAGGGATTGATTGAATTCACCTTCTGCAAAATCCTGTGGGGGAATTTGTGCAATAAATTCCCCAATGTGGAATATGAACGAAAATAATGCTACTTGATATTTAATAACAAATAAAACAAAATAAAAAAATAAGTTAACTGATTTACCGTTATGAATTGATTTATGAATGTAAATTAATGCAACGAGGAACTCACCTTTATGCATTTGATTTTCGTGTTTCCTGCATTTAGCTCTTCTATTTTGAAACCAAACCTTGAATACAAAAAAAAAAATGCATCACGTTAAAGAAAATATATTTGATTCATGGAATTATACAGTTTACACGTAATAAAATGTTGATACATATTTTCCATTAAATCAAGAGCACGGTAGTGCCCAGCCAAATTCTAGTACTACTCCCTTTCCTTTTTACAGGATCGAACTCAAGAACATTCTTAACCCGCCATAACCCATAGAGTTAGAAAAAAATGAGAAAAATTCTATTTCCGTTTAGGGGTGTGGTATCCCCATTATCTATCGAAATGGTCGAAAACGTTTGAGAGAAAATATAAGTGGTTGCCGCCCAGTTTCTTAAAACGGTCGTAGGATATTGAATTCTGGTTTGTTTAAGTTCATAACACTCACAGGATGGAGATCAGCTAAGATTAAACTGGGTCTCCGAATTGTTCATTACCCCTCAATAGTACATCGTTTGGAAGCCCAAAGTTAGTTTGAATGAAAATTTCAAGTTCACTTGGCAAGTTTTCATTTGAACAAATAATGATTAAGGTACAGGTAAGTCAAAGTACCTAATGTTATAGTTGAAATGGCTAGCTTGAAGACATTGATTGAACATGAAAAAAAAGAATCAAGTCCACTGGTTATACCACTGGAATCAATTTTCAACCTTAGATATCTGCTTTGTCTATAAACTTTTGCTTATAAACTCTGCCTTGCAATGTAACAAGTGAATACTCAAAATAGTCATGTTTCTTTCTCTCTATTTTTTTTGCTGTACCTACATTGTCTATGCCGAAGATTTTCCTCTTTTTGCGATAGTAAATCAAATAAATTGTCCCATAAATCAAAAACATAAAACCTTCGTGTTGTAAGATGAAATTTATTATGCAGACTCTGCAACTATACGAAGATGCTCTTTTTTTTGGCTCTCCTTCTGAATTGCATGCGAATATGGGAGAGCTGGAAAGTTATATGGCCACTTACAATGTCCATTTTCAATTTCTATCCATTTGCGTAGTGTGGAGATCCTGCTGGCCAGAATGCAAGCTTTGAACTTATAAATAATCCCTCTCTACATATACAAACATATATTGTGCTGTTGCTTTCTTTTTATGGAAGATTTTCTGCAGCCAGGAAACATTTCTTTTTCAATTTCAATTTTCATCTGATCCAAGCAATATTTTTATGCTTCAGTAGTAGTGTAGAAGAAGCAACTGGACTGGACAAATATTTTCATTGCTCTGTTTGGATTTTGTACCTTCATTGAATATAAATTTTAATGGGTTTTGTAGGTCTGGGCGGAACGCATACATGGGTTTGGAATTGATGATCAAAATTGAATTTGAAGTTATTTTCTTTGCTTTGAATGTGACAATTGATGATGTACCGAACTAAAAAAATTGTAAACTGAGTTAACTCGACTTGGTGTTTATATAAGTAGAGTTGCAAATCGGTTTGCTCAACTCGAGTTGAATGAAACTTGGTTTGTCAACTCGGTTTGCTAACTCGGATTGCCCCAAAAATCATCTGGAAAACACTTAATAAACGGAACAAATTGAGGTTCTTAATCCATCAAAATCTTTGCCATCCGTTTATGAAATTTGAAAGTTAATAGCTCAAAAGAGAGATAAGCTACGAATCAGGTCGCCAGAGAGATATTTTGTTGTAAATATAACCGGATAGACGGTAAAAACGGTTTTAGAAAAGACTTATGAAATTTGACGATTTGCCTTAACAAAAACTTTACAGAGCAACGATAGACCAAAAATACTCAATCGATCTCCGAGTTGTAAAAAAAAAAATTAATTAACCGAGCTAACGTGGGTTAGGTTAATTGCACACACACACCGATTTTGAACGGCTTGTATATAATGATAATTTCGGCACGATTTTGTTTTACGGCTTAGCATTAGTGACCGGGATGACCATCATGTCACAAAACCATTTACAGTAAGCATACCTACACGATGAATAATACACTACGTGTTCAGAAATATCTCACTCATCGATGAATGGAACCTCAGAATTGTTGATCTACAGAAGTAAACAGACATAAGTCTCTTAAAGGTTGCCTCTAAAATCTTGTTTACCATATTTCCCATCGTCTAAGACCAGGCTAAGAGGCGGACGTCTCTCTACGGCAGATTTTCGTTAATCACAAGTCCGCGCTGCATCATTGTGATACAACATGAATCATGGGTACTTTCTACTCGTTAAACCCATTGGAGCTTCTTACAGAGTGGAAGAGACTCTTAACGTCTGTGCTGGCCAGTTCGCTCTCCTTGGTGAGTTTTCCTACTTGCTATGGAGAGTACCTATATGAACATATAAGGAATTGTTTCCTCTTCCTCTTCTTCCATGCAGCTTCTGCTAAAATCATTTGAGAAGACGCGAAGCCGTAAGACAACACGTCCTAAAAGGCAGTGTCCAGTGATGACACATACGAGGAAGCTTATATGCAGTCTTTACAGAGATTTTAGATCCTTTGGTCTTTTAAGGTTAATACTTTGCCAAATCTGTTTGGTGACGGTACAAGTGGGAATGTTATCTCATCTGAGGTTAGTATCTCTGATGGTATCGTACTTGAGCTTGAGTTTACATGTAGCGATAGTTACATTTTTCGCAAGTTCACCAGCCTTGCAACTTCAATGAATGTCTCTGTGGCCCGGTACTCAGGAGAGGTGCACGTTAAACTGCTGTGCTA
This sequence comes from Sphaerophoria rueppellii, assembly GCA_920937365.1. Classification (NCBI taxonomy): domain Eukaryota; kingdom Metazoa; phylum Arthropoda; class Insecta; order Diptera; family Syrphidae; genus Sphaerophoria; species Sphaerophoria rueppellii. The sequence continues at coordinate 7,198,910 of CAKKXW010000005.1, forward strand.
TATCCATAAAAGATAATCGACAATATAAAGAGCAACTAGGGAATTTGTAGAGATAGATTCGAAATGGATTTGAGGGCGGCTGCTTAGCTCTCAGAGAAGGAGAGTATATCAAAAGTTGGAAAAGACCCTGCGAAGGAAGAAAAGAGCATCTACAGTTTCTCAGCTCAAAGGTCTTGAAGAGTCTCGAGCCAAGAACAACCCCCGGCGTTTCTTTAAAAGGTTGAAGCAATAAGCTTCTGGTTTCAGAACCGGGACACAGGCTCTTCGAAATAGTGAAGGAAACCTAATCACCGAAGCACAAGGAATTGTAGATTTTTTCAAGCAGCACTTTTAACAGCTGCTGAATGCGCAAGACGTCAAGCAAGCTAATGACGAAAGAGAAGCAAGACCAGTCCATGTAGACCCAGTCCCAACCCCCAGTGCAGAAGAGGTAGAAAAAGCCATCCCGAAAGCTAAAAAATAACAAGTCCGCCGGGTCGGATGGCATACCTGTGGAATTCTTTAACTATGGAGGAGGTGTTTTGATGAACCGCATGCACCAGGTAATCACCAGTGTTGGAGGAAGAATGCATGTCCACTGACTGATCTATTAGCTCCTTATGCTCCAAATACAAAAAGGCGATCCTATGTCATGCAAAAACTACCAACTTGTGAGAGTCTTAAACCGTTCTCCAACACAATAATCGGCACGTACCAGTGGGGCTTTAGGCCAGGCAGAACAACGATAGACCAAATATTCACACTGATGCAGATCCTAGAAGGCATTTTAAAGCTGTGTAGCATCCAACGCCAAGAGCTTATGATGGCGATGTCTGAATTCGGGATCCCAAACAAAGTGATCCAGCTGTGCCGCATGACGCTTAACAATACGTAGTGCAGTGTGCAAATGGGTAACAGTTTTAGACAAGGAGATGCGTTGTCATGTGACTTCTTCAACATAGCCCTGGAGCAGATAGTGTGCAAGGCAACAAGTCCACCCAGCTCCTTAGGCTATGCGGACGACATTGACATCATCGGTCCAGAGAGCTGTGCTTGAGACCTTCACGGCGGTTGGAGAACAGGCAAAACTCGTTGGTCTTAAAGTGAATGATTATACAAAACAAAGTACATATGCTATCAACAAACAAAGCAACATCTGTCCACCGCCTAGGACAAAACGTCACTGTTGGTAGCAGCAATTTCGAGGTAGTTAAGGAGTTTACCTACCTGGGAGCAAACCTCAATACCACAAATGATATATATGGGTTCAAAACTCCTCACTCGATAAACACCGTGTCTTCTATTCAAGACGTTGATTTTCCCAGTCCTGCTCTACGGCGGCGCCGAATGCTGGACCATAAGAAAAAAATGGGAATTGATACTAGGCATGGGCACTTTCGAAAGAAAAATTCTTGGATGGATTTTCAAGATGTGTAGTCCAGAAGGCCAAGAAAAGACGACTACATTTGCTCGGCCACATCGAGCGAATAGACGACAACGCTCCAGCCAAGAAAGTGTTCTCTCCCCAGTTTCAGAACGGCAAGGAAGACCGAACCTAGGGTACAAGAACCAAGTGATTGCGGATGCCAGATCGCTTGGTCTCGGCGACTGGAGAGTGCATGTGAGGGATCGTTTCACGATTGAAGCCTGCAGTATCTCAGGCTGAGATCCTTTATGAATTGTGAGCCGGATAAGTAAGTAGTAAAACACACTTTAACGTCAACACTATAAGGGTAGGCCGGTTATAAGTGTTTTTATTTGCCTCAAAACGCGAAGAAAAGCGGGGGGTTTGATTGGGTCAATGACGGTGAGAACAAGTTGATGCTGTTAACAAAAGGGAACACAAATGCTAGCTTGAGACGCTTGGAGTTCTACCAAAACTATATCATTTATTGCTATGATATTGAATCAATTGTGACTTTTCTAAGCAATCTCTAAATATCTAGGCACATATATTAGCAAAATAAATTGTTCCATAATGCCACCAATGCACACATCATTGTTATCTCATTACTTCTAAAAGCAAAGTCACATTAAATAAATAAAAACTCTGTTCAGAGATTTTACTTACAGAAATACCACACACACATCAACAGACGGGCACATATACACAATGTATTGTAACACGCATCCTTAATGGGTGTGACACAAAAATATTTCAAAGCTATAAATAAATATGTCGCCATTTGGCCAAAAAGAATTGAGCAAAAGAAACAATTTGTAGAAACACTTTGGCTAAACTTATATGCTATTCTATCGGCAGGGAATCACTTTCAGGCAATAAATCCATGTCCATCCCTCTAAGAGTTATAACGAGGCTGAAAGTTTGTCCTGCTCTCAAGTTCAAAAGTGCTGCAACACCATAGAACCAAAACCAACTTGGGAAGAAAGATGTCCTGCTCTATCAATCTTTTTGGTGGTCTTTTCTTAAGCGAGAGAATTTGTTTTCTTCTGTTTAAAAAAAAAAGAAGGGAGACACAGGGATATACTTAGCACCAGCCACCCTAATGTCTTGCATTTCACCTCGATTAAGTGATGTGGTTAGATTTAAATGTCAACCTTACAGTGACTTATCGCTTGTCGAATTTTACGAAACGTAATTAATCTAAATTGATTGTCCTTAAGTGGACATTTATTTGCACTTTAATTTAATGAATTTTCGTATTTGTGGAAAATGTGATTTACCTGAACTCGTGCTTCGCTAAGACCCAATCGTTGGCTTAGTTCTTCTCGCATGAAGGCATCCGGATAGTGGGTTTCTTCGAAAAGTCTTTCCAATTCGTTTAATTGCTCGAGTGTAAAGTTCGTACGCGATCGACGTTGTTTACTACTAAGGCTGTTGTTGCTTTGATTTGCTGAGAGTCCACCATCTGGAGACATGCAAATGTCCTTCGGGGAATGGCTATTCCGATGCAGCGATGGGTCAGTTGTGCATTGCAGGATGTTGGCACCAGTTGTAGGATGAGGGGAGTTGCTGTTATCGGAACGCTCGTTGATTGTTATCGGACTTGAGGAGGATTCAATGTTATCTAAAAGGGAAAAGCAGAAGGAATAGATTTAGATCTTAAGCAAAGTTATGTACGTAAGTTTAGTGTAAATTATTTGGTTCCCAAAATGTTGCACCCAATTTTTTTTTGAAAATCTTATTGAAATATCAGGCCCATAGGATTCTTTGCAATTTTTTTTTTGCAAAAGTTGCAACAAGTCAACCCGATTTTCCGTTGAAATTGTCACTGAACAACCAGGCGCTCATAATCAGCAGTATGGTCCATTTGAAGTTTTGGTAGTTCTTTAATATTAAATGGTGGCATCGAACGTGAAACAGTTAATTCCTACCACTGTTTTGCTCCTTTTTCAAACAACCGAGGCTCGTCAATGTATACAAGATTTTTTCAGGAAAAGAAAAGACTTACAACAAACAGCTCTCTTCATAATTCACAAGACGACTTCATTACATTATCCCTATAGCAGCATGGGTGTCTGTTTGTCGACACTTTAATGTTTATGGCAGTTGAATGTTTACATAATTTGTAAGATTGCGCACACACACACGCACACACACACACACAAAGGCTATAACAAGGGGTTAACATTTAAATCGTTCTTTCATCTTCATGAAATACGAATGAGAAAGTTTTTCGAAGTCAGTTAATTAGCGAGAGTTAATATTAACTGAAGCAGTTAATTAATTAACTTTCGTGTTTATTTTTATTTGTGTGAGAAATGAGACAAAGTGAAGATGGTTGATGTTGAACCACAACTTTAAAAAAGCTTTAAAAAGGATCATCTTGGAAGAGGGAATATCCTAGCAACGCAACGGTATACACATTTTAAAGAAAATTACCTGCTTAGATATACTTTTGAAATTCGTGTGAGTAATGAAAAACTCTGGCTGATTTGGTGCAATTTCAAAATAAAATCAAAATAAAAACTGACCGCCTACTTCTAATTATGGACTCCTGGTAATACTGTGAAATTTTCAACCAAAATTCGGGCTGGTTCAGTTCAATTTTAGCAGAAAAACAAAATGATAACTGGCCCTATTCTGATAATTTTGGGCGCCTGGTGATTCAGTGAAATTTTCAACAAAAATTTGAGCTGATTTTCTTTTTTTGTTTTTAAATAATTCGCACCCACTCAAAGAATTTGTATAACCTTCTTATGCCAGAGACACATTAAGTGCATTGGGAAGAAGAGAAGGGATTGGAAAGGAGGTGTCGGTGTACATTGGCCTTAAATTCTTGAACATTGTAATGACTGGGAAAGACAGAGTGTGAAAGAGAGTTCCACATTCGCGTAGTACGGCTAAGGAATGATTCCCTATACTTGAGGGTACGTCCGAAGTTGGGCTCGAGGGTAAACTGATGGGCATTCCTAGAAGCTCCAGTATTACAGGCGAATTGTTTGAGGGGAGGAATGCAACTGGCTATTTCACTAGAGCAATTACAGTAAAAGTAGCGATAGAACAAGGAGAGACACGCTACGTTACGACGGTGTGGTCTAAAGGAGTGAATTCATCAGTGATCTCTCAATCATTCTTACAGCTCTTTTTTGTTTTATATCCAAGAGGCTTCAGTTGCTGGAGCACCAGCCCAAAGGTGGAAATTGTACTCTAGCTTTAGACGGATATAGGTTTTATAGATAATAGCCAGATCAGAAGGGGAGGAAAATTTCTTGCACCGTCTTAAGAAACCCAAACATCTTGCGGCATTTTTAGCGACATCGCGTATGTGTTCGGACCACAAGAGGTGGTCAGTGATGCACATACCGAGAATCTCGAGATGTTCGGTCTCATTGGTGCAATTGCCACTCATGAACAGTGGCAAGGGGCGTTTATCTCGCTCCAACGATACAAGACAGCATTGAGTTTTCGAAGCATTAAACTCTACACGGTTTTTAATTCCCCATTGGGCAATGCTGTTTAAGTCAGAGTTTAATTATCATATTTTGCCGTTGCAGTTCCAGATCCAAAGAGGAGGCGAGGGATGTGAATCTGGAAACAAATATGAGAAGCTAAGGGTACAATCGTCAGCGAAACAATTTATTGGATTAGAAGTTGAAGACAAGAGATCATTTATAAAAATGAGAAAGAGGTCCGGAGACAAAACGGAGCCCTGGGGCACACCAGCATTTATATTGTAGGTTTCAGACTTGAATCCGTCCAATACAACTTTTATTGAACGGTTCGAAAGAAGATTTCTAATCCAACGAAGGAGGGGCTCATCAGTACCGAAAGCACGCACTTTCGATAAAAGAGCCAGGTGCCAAACTCTATCAAATGCCTTTGAAATATCAAGTGCAACAATCTTACTTTCTCCAAAACGATTTAAAGATTTGTTCCACTGTTCGGTGGGATAAACTATCAGATAACCAGTGGACCTGTTGCTGCGAAGCCGTACTGCCGATCATTAAGAAGCTTTCGGTCTTCGAGATATTTCTTGAGCTGATAAACTATATCAGCGTTTTTATGACCTTAGAAAGAAGGGACGGAAGTGCAATCGGACGATAATTGGAGGGAGAGGAGGATTCGCCTTTTTTTGTATTTCAGCAGAAACACACCATTCTGGCGCCAAGAAACTCCAAGCTGTAGCAGGCTGACAGGACGCTACAACTTTTATGTCTCGTGTTGATATCGCGTTCACTCTATCACCGTTTACGTGAAGGGGTAATATAGTTGATACATTTTATTGGCTCAGTCCTCAGCTTCATAAAAAACAAAGGTGAAATTATGTTTAAAATATTTGCTTAAATAGCGAAGTTATAGCCATATTTAAAAAAAACGTTTCAGTGGGTTGCTACGCCAGAAGTTTGGTATTCGAGGCAATTCCGCAATATTAGTACGAAATATCCCCCTGGTGACCTAGATCCAATTCGTATCTCTTTATTGAGCCATTAACTGTAAAATATCATCAGCGGATGGCAGGGATTTGGACGGATTAAAAACCTCTTTTCGGGGCAATCTTGCAACATTTACAACGAAATATCACTCTGGCGACCTAGATCCACATCTTATCTCTCGATTGAGCCATTAACTGTCAATTTTCATCAGCGGATGGCAAGGATTTTGACGGATTAAAAACCTCATTTTCGGGGCAATCTACTAAAATTTAAAACGAAATATCCCTCTAGCGACCTAGATCCAATTCGTATCGCTTTATTGAGCCATTAACTGTCAAATTTCATCAGCGGATGGCAAGGATTTTGACGGATTAAAAACCTCATTTTCGGGGCAGTCTGGTAACATTTTCCATGAAATATCCTTCTGGTGACCTAGATCCACGTCTTATCTCTCTATTGAGGCATTTAGTGTCGAATTTCATCAGCGGATGGCAATGATTTTGATGGATTAAAAATTCATTTTTCAATCCATTTTTTAAAGTGTTTCCTTCATCGATTTCCGGAGCAATTCGGCAACGTTTCGAACGATATATCCCTCTGGCGACCGTATCTTATCTCTCTGATGATGAGCCATTAACTGTCAAATCTTGTCAGCGAATGGCAAGGAATTCGACGGATTAAAAACCTCATTTTCGGGGATCAATCTGGTTAGAACGAAATATCCCTATGACCAACAAGATTAATATCCAATCTTTCTATCGAGCCGTGTTTTCTTGATTGATTTTCTGGACTATTTGCTAACATATAGACCCAAATATTACTCTGGCGACCTAGATCCGTATACTGTCTTTCTATTGAGCCATTTACTGTCAAAATTTCATCAGCGGATGGTAAAGATTTTAACGGATTAAAAACGTCATTTTTTGATTTGGTTTTAGATCGATTTTCCGGGAAATCTGGTATCACTTGGAATGAGCAAGAAATATTTCTCTTATGTATGAAAAAGGAGTATATTAGGGGTAGGTACTCGGTTTCAATAACAACCAAATTGAGTTAACTCGGTTTACAAAATACCGGTTCTGCATATCCCTTAAGCGATAAGTCCTCCCCGAACAAAACAGAACACTTTTATCAATTGCACTCGTTCAGCGATCTAACCATCCATGTTGATTTGGAAACAACACACTCAAAAGACGACAGTGAATTTGACAGGTGTAGCTTTAACAAGATGGCCACTATCAACTGTCAAAGTTCGGAAGTTCCCAATGCGAATAGTCGTTCGCACCATATTTGAGTCCATGAAAGCCGAACTATAATATTAAGTCATAAGTAAAATGCCCATACGTAATTGATTTCATTTTATAAGTGCGAGACTGAAATAATTCCTCCGACCAACCCAACCCCAACACAATCAGCAAAATCCTAATGAAAATGTAAACAAAATCCGGTAGCTTTATTATGATGACTGAGCACCAAATTGAAATAACGTAATTGAATTAGCCAGACATCATCTCTGGAATTTTCAACTTTTTCTGTCTTTATTCCCCCATACGTCCCCGGTCGTCATCACAGTCATCGCCATGTCCTTCCGTAAAATTTACACAAAATGGCAAATCATAAAATTTCTCTCTTCCCATCGGCTCTCTCCTGCTTGGAAAGCTGGAATGTACGGAGTGCGGCAGCCCGAAAAAGCAAAAAGCCAAATAAAAGCCTGATTTCATTTCATGGTGAAGAAATATGTGAATGTGAAATGGGAATTTCACTGTGTTTCACCGGGTCTTTGCCTAAACAAACAAAACTCAAAATGCAAAGACGATGGTTACATGTTTCGAATAGAGTTTCCTGGATGTTTCTTCCAGCAGAACAGAGACGTCATGAGACTGTTCCCGATGACACAGGTTTTTATATGCCAACGTAACGTATATAACGACACGATTGCAAGAATAACGAACTGAAACCTCAATTCTTGATTAAATGTCTACAAATACCAACCCTCCCCTGCCACAGGGAGATAATTATAATTTTTTAAGTAAATAAACCAAAATCACAGTCATTCGAATTCGAATGTGAATACATGCAAACTTGCACAGACAGAAGAAGGGAGCACAGCACAGAGGACACAAAACAACGGTTGAAAATGGTGTTTCGATAAAATTGGACATCACAAAAGCGGATGTTCCGGAACGAAAATGGTAGTTCGATGTGTCAGAAGGATCAAAAAGAGGGATGGGAAGGCAGTACGACAATTTTATGAAGAGGAAATGCTAGGTGGAAAATTTCCCAATGAAATTGTTAAACATTATGTTTGGCATTGTGACAATTTGTGTTTGCTTTTATTATTTTGTAAAATTTACATTTTCAATTTGCTCCGAACCGTGGAAGTGTTGACTGTAGAGATAAATATTGCTATGTTTTAAAATAGCTCCAGGATTCGGAATGAGGACGACATGACAACCCGATTTCAATTTGATATTTAGTAAAAAGTCGAGGGTAATTTGTTTGCATATTTTTTTCTCTTAGACATTTCGATTTTCAAATAGAAGTAATAGGCGGGGAGCCCCCATCATAGAAGAATTTCCCGTCATCGCGTCCACTAGAATTTTAAATGAGGAATAAAAGATAAAGCCAAGACGAATTAGATTCGCTGGGTCAGCGCGAATTTAGTTAGTTAGCCGGAAAGGCCGGGCATACCTGTTGCAATGTGGTGAATGACGATGAAATGTCTCCTTCATCACGGATTCTATTTCTGTTTTTTTCATTACACGCGTCCTTATGTTAGATGTAGAAATACCTTCGTTTGCTTGCTTTCAATCTGCCGAACGTATCGAAAGTAATTTTGCGCGATAATTTCGGCAGCTTTAAGGCAAGCTAATCAAGGTAGTTCTTCATCTAACATAAGGACGCGTGTAATTGAAGAAATAGAAATAGAAACCGTGATGCGGAAAACATTTCACCACACTGCAACAGGTATGCGCGGGTTTTCCGGCTAACTAAATTCACGCCGACCAAGCGAATCTTATACGTCTTGGCTTTATCTTTTATTCTTCATTTAAAATTTTAGTGGACGCGATGATGGGAATTTCCTGTGTGAGGGCTCCTAGGCTATAAGGAATTCATACAAAATCAACTTTGAGTGTACGTGAAGTCGTGAACAGAGATGTAAGCTACTCAAGAACATTCTAGAATTGGTCTCTGTGAATAAAAAGTGATTTTAAACTATTCCCAAGCCCCAAAGTATAAAGTAAGATGCAGATTTTGTTCTTAATTTTAATGTCTTAGGCATAAATAAGGAGAGATGACATCAAAACCGGTGTAAATATTACAATTGGAATAGAACTATAGAACCAAGAAGGCTCCTTGAAGTAGCGTTAACAGAAAAAAGCTCTTGAACGCTCAACATTTATCTGCGTTTTATTAAGGCAGACCTCTAAGGCTCCGCTTGAATTTCACAGATTTCATTTTAAGCCTGAGAAACTCTCATTTGCAATAATAACTAATCGCAAGTGACATTAATGGAGTCAGCGAATGTAGAGCACAAATCTGGAAATATTGTGCTTAACGATGTGCCAAACCGTAACTTAGTCAACTCGAGTTGGTCTTAACACAAAACCGAATTGCAACTCGAAAATCGATCCAACAAACGGAAACAGTTACAAAACGTAAAAATTGCTTTCAATCCTTCAAGTTCGTTGCATTCCGCTGATGAAATTTGACAGTTAATGGCTCAATGGCCCCTTTCACCTTATGTAGATAATCATATATACGGCTCTGACTTCTGAAATTTGGACATCATATGCTGCTCGTGATCTCTACGAGCGAAAGTGGAGAGAGGAACGCCGGCTTCTCAGGAGAAAAAAGAGAGAACATGAGAAGCGTCAGATAGAGGATGGTGAGAGAGCCAACAGCAGGAATGAACTTCAGAGATTTCATCGAAAGGTTAAACAGCTGACTCAAGGTCATCGAGCAAGAACCGGTGCCTGCAGAGATAAACAAGGGAACATCATAGTAGAATCGCAGTTAATGCTGGGGATTTGGAAAGACCACTTCTGTAGACTGTATAACGAACAAAACACCGCTGTTAGACAGGAGCCTTTAACAGACACGATAATAGCCAACAATTCCATGAATCCGATCTAGAAAAAGTGAAAACCGCAATATCAAAGCTGAAATCCAACAAAGCAGCTGGAACAGATGGTCTAGCTGCTGAGTTGTTCAAAGCAGCAGGCGACGAGCAAGATAGGAGCATGCACCAAATCATCTGTAAGATATGGTTTGAGGAATGCATGCCCGATGAATGGAATCTCAACATTGTTTGCCCGATCCTGAAAAAGGGAGATCCTCTAAAGTGCGCCAACTACAGAGGAATCAGTCTACTTAACATCGCCTACAAGATCCTCTCTGCCGTAATATGTGAACGTCTGAAGCCTTTCGTCAACAATCTAATAGGCCCTTATCAATGTGGCTTCAGGCCGGGAAAGTCATCAATCGAACAAATTTTCACGTTGCGGCAGATCCTGGTAAAAGACCTATTGACACTCAAAATTCGATACCCACCACCTTTTCATCGATTTTAAGACCGCGTATGACAGCATCAACAGACACGAACTGTATAAATCTATGTCAAGTTTTGACATCCCTGCCAAGCTCGTTCACTTGTGCAAAATGGCGCCATCAAGGTTGGCAACGATCTAACGGAATCTTTCGACGTCAAAAAAGGATTCAGACAAGGCGATGCACTGTTATGCGATTTCTTTAACATCGTTCTTGAGAAGAACTTCAACACCAGAGGCACTATCTTCCAAATATCTGTTCAACTTCTCGCGTACGCCGCCGATGCTATTAATACAATGGGAAGAACAAAGCATGATGTCAACGGCGTCTTTGTGAGAATTGAGACAGAAGCGGCAAAAATGGGTTAAGCGGTAAATGAGGGGAAACGAAGTATATGCTGTCTTCGAGGAAGGACACCCAACACCGACGGCTCGGGCAGAACGTCGCAATAGACGCATACAACTTCGAGGTAGTAAGGAGTTTGTCTCCCTAGGCTCCGCTATTAACACGGGCAATAACATACCAGCGCCGATATCAGACGAAGAATAACTCTTCCTAATCGCTGTTTCTTTGGGCTAAGAAAGCAATTGAGTGGAAAAGCACTCTCTCGAGCAACTAAGATAAAATTGTACAACACCCTCATCATCCTAGTCCTGCTACATATATGGTGCAGAAGCATGGACCTTGACAAAATCGGATGAAAGTGCCTTAGGCTGTTTCGAGAGGAAAGTTCTTCTGGTCATCTTTTGTCCCGTGTGCATTGAAAGGGAATGACGAAGAAGATCTAACAGTGAACCTTATGGGTTGGACCTAGCCAGAAGGGTCAAGGTATAGAGACGCAGATAGCTCGGTCATTTAGAGCGGATGTTCCGGCCCGGAAAGCCTTGGACACTATTTCCGAGGGACGTAGGAGGAGAGGAAGACCGCGTCTCCAGGTGATGAAATAACTTATTTCCAAACTTTGAAGTCAATCAAGACTGCTCCAATGACTGCAGACAGTGGACTTAATCTCTTTCAAGCAATATGTTCCCCATGGTCTTTCTGATTCAATATGTTCCAAATATAACTACTCTTCAAGTTTGGGCTTATTGCTTACAAATCATTCTATTCTAAGACCCTTTTCTTATATTAAATAAAAAAAATATAACACCGCAACGCCAATAAATTCCAACTTTCATTCACCCTTTTATCCCTGGAAAAGTCTTGTTTGCAAAAAAATAAACAAATTTTTGATTCACCCTTCCAGAACCAAAACCAGCTTCCCTTGACATAAACATTTCATATGAATTTCACATATTTTCTTTATTTTATTCAAAACAAACCCTACTCGCCTTTGCCTACTTAATAAAGTCCAAATTCAAAACGAATCAAGGTCGGTGTGCAAAAGGAGGAATGAGTGCAATAATTTATTGCTCTCTAGAGACCAGCAGGATTTCATCTAAAAATTTAATTTGTTCAAATTGATATGTTGTTTTTGGAATTTCGTTCTGGTTTGGTGTATTCACTTCTTTTTTCCAGCCGATGGACTCCCCCTAGATGTCTTTCATCAGCGATTAAAAAATCAATTATTAAAATCTCGAGAAATTATCACTTTGAATGTAATCATAATTCAATCGTCAGATGACAGGATATTTCAATGTCATTAATCTCGTTGTTGGCATTTAATAAACAGTTTCTCTTATTGTGGTTGCGTTCCAGTGTTTTTAAAGGAATAATCTTGCAAATTTACCAATCATACTCGGTGGATGCGTTGCTTTGCAAAAGGAATAAGAAGATTGTTGGGTTATGCAAGTTGAAGAAGAAGAGATTTCGACTTTTGCAAATCATTCATCATAACATTTTGGGGGATGAAACGCGTGTCAGACAACTCTCCTAGGGGTGTTTGTGCAAGTGGAATAAAATTACATTTTAGACCGTGAGCTATGTTGAAGTGGTTGATTTTGGTTATGGTATTTAACCACAAAATTATAAATTTTTTAACAACACACTGAAGTTTGGAAAACGTGTTTTGTTTTAAAGACTTATCTTGGAAGTGCAGTCAGTGAAATCGCCTAATCAACTTGAAAGCAGACTTTGAGTTAATTAACTTACAAAAGTACTTTAACTGGAGAAGAGCGACTGCTCGTACTTTTTAACTAACTGGCTTTAGTCAGTTAAGTTATTAAGAAGTTATTTAACTTAAGAGAACCAGTGGCAACACTGTCAAGCAGCCATCAGAGATGCCGCCTCTGAAGTGCAAGGTTTACACGGCCACCACAACGAAACCCCTGGTTTGGCGATGAGTGCCGGCGAGCACATGCAGCTAAACAAGAGGCATACAAAGCGGCGCTGCAAACAAGGACGCGGGCAGCTCGCGAGCTCTACGAGCAGAAAAGGAGAGAGGAGCACAAACTTCTCAGAAAGAAAAAAAAGGGGGCCTGAGTGACAAGCGATCGAGGAGATAGAGGGATGTCACAACAGGAAAGAGGTTTGAACTTTGAAAGTCTTACAAAAAGGTAAAACAAACCTCCAGGACTTATACACCCCCAACCGACGCCTGTAGAGACCATCATGGGAACATCGTAGTGGAACCACAGTCAGTGCTGAGGATATGGAAAGCTATTCCAAGCTGTATAGTGGCGATGACGAGCAAAACTCCGCCATCAATACAGAACCATTCAATTTGGTTGCAGCAGGCCAACAATTCCACCCACCCGACATGGACGAAGTGAAGATAACGATATAAGCAGACGAGCTAGCCGCCGAACTGTATCAAACAGCTGGAGATGATTTGGAGATAGGAGAATGCACCAGCTCATCTGCAAATTTGGTCGGAGGAAAGCATGCCCGACAAATTAAACCGCAGCATCGTATGCCCGATCCTCAAGAAAGGAGATCCCCTGAACTGCACCAATTACAGAGGAATAAGTCTCCTTAACATCGCCTACAAAGATCTTGTCTGCCGTGCTGTGTGAACGTTTGAAGCCCTTCGTCAACAACCTGATAGGTCCTTTCCAGTGTGGCTTTGACCCGAAAAGTCCACCATCGATCAAATATTCACCCTACGGCAGATCTTGGAACCGGCCCAGGAACTTCAAATCGATACCTATCCACCTTTTCATCGATTTCAACGCCGCGTATGACAGCGTCTGTAGAGACCAACTATATAGAGCAATGTCTAGTTTTGGCATCCCAGAAAAACTCTTCCGTCTGTGTAAGATGAAAATGGAAAACTCACTCTGTTCCATCCTGGTCGGAAAAAACCTAACGGATGCTTTTGATGTCAAGGCGATGCGCTGTCATGCAATTACTTCAACATCAATCTTGAAAAAATTGTGCAAAGCTCCAATGTGAACACCAGAAGCGCAATCTTTCCAAAGTCCACCCAGCTACTACGAAACGCAGACGACATTGACATAATTGGAAGAACACAGCGTGATGTCAGTGGAGCGTTCGTGAGTCTTGAGACGGAAGCCAGGAAGATGGGTCTAGTGGTTGACGAGGGCAAGACCCAGTTAATGCTGTCAACAAGAATGGACAACCAACATCGACGTTTGCTCCAAACGTCAACATACAAATATTTAACTTCGAGGTCGTTAAGGACTTCGTCTACCTAGGATCCGATATTATACTCAGAAAACAACCCCAGCGCTGAAATCAAACGAAGAATCACTCTTGCCAATCGCTGCTTCTTAGAGAGAAAAATTCTCTCAGTTATTTTTGGTCCTGTCTGCATAAATGGAGAATGAAGACGAAGATTCAACCAAGAACTGTACGAGCTGTTCACCGACTCTGATTTAGCCAGAAAAGTTAAAGTCCAACAAGTTAGATGGTTGGGACATGTAGAGCGAATGGAAAACATTGCTCCGGCTCGTAAAGTCTTCGAATCCAACTTGGAAGGACATCACAGAAGAGGAAGAACGTGACTCAGGTGGAGCACGTGCGAAAGTGGACACAGCTAGCTAGGGACCGAGCTGGCTTGAGACGTTTGTTGGATGAGGCCCTTGTCCGACGCTTCTGCTTCGTCTTCGTTTGCGTTACGACGAACCCGCTTCGTGCTTGCTTCGAATGACAGGTCTCTTTCCATCATCATCATCCCTCCAAAAACAAATGAATTTGATGTGTGTACCTACTTCTTTTTAACAGCTGTGTTGAGCTGTCAGATAAAGCAAATGTCTCGTTGCGTAACATTAGTCATTCATTACGTACTAAACGTCAGTCGAAGCTACATTGTGATAGCTTGCTTTGAATTCCTATAGATGAACTCCTAAACGTCAGGCTAAGCCGAAAATAAAGCGTGTTTGTGTTTCAGCCTGAATCTTCGCTAAATGCTCGAGAATTGGCTACGTTTGAACTAACACTTTTGTTGCAAGCTTTGCTTTGGCGCGTTGTTTGATTGCTAAGTCATTCAATAAAAGAAGAAAATACAGATAAAAGATGAAAGAGTCGTTTTGGGAAAATTGAAACTTTTGGTTTTTGGCCAAAAATATTGTATAGTGGCTACGCGAATTCGCTCAAGCCTCTAATTTTCAAATTTGAAGTCAATCGGATAAGTCAGTGGTTAAGGCTGTACGGACGGAAGGATTCGCCGGACCCACTTTTTTCGACTTCTCCATCATCGTGACGTCATATTTAATCAAAATCTCATACATTATATATGTCGCATTACCAGTGTTACAAACAGCATATCCAAATAACCGCGATGTTAACATTTCAAAAAACATAGACGAAGGCTCTCAAAAGAATATGATTTAGTGCGGAAAATGAAAATTAAATAAATAAATAGAGTGGCGCGACAGCTCTTGAAGAGCCAAGGCCTAAGTGGCTTACTCTCATCAACAATTCTCTAGGTGCGTGTGAAGAATTGAGGGAACCTACGATTTTAACGCCGATTCCGAACGGCAAAGTTGAGAAGCACTTTTTCATGACAGATTGATACTCTTGGAAGTCTTGTCTGTTCTTCGCAAAAGGCAGTGCCCATGAAAGATGAAAAAAAACTTTGGGCACGAATAGGACTCGAACTCAAGAAGTTCTGCTTTGCAGCCAACGAACCTAACCACTAAGCTACGGGCACTACGAAAAAGGGGACAATTGGATGAATAAAATGTATAAAATTTGAATAAATTGTTGCCAAAAAATAAATAAGTATACGCCCAAGTGTCTATTCTTTTGCTTTATTAAAAAGGAGATTATTGCCAGTTGTTTTTTAAGGGTCGGCGATCTAACGTTTTTTTTTTTCAATTAGTGCTTATTTCGTGAATGGTAACACTCATTTCATATCTGATTTGACAGATAATTAGTTTTATCCTTCCGCTGAACGAATATGGTTGTGTATGCGCTTGAACAACTCTGGGAAATATTGCGACATTACTTTGAAAATCATCGTAATGTTGCTGAATGTGTGCGAAAATTGCGTACGGATTTTGGAAGAAGAGAAGCATCCGCCAGCTGTATGTTCGTTATCTTGTGAAAAAAAGTGAAAGAAACTGGCATCCTCATCGATAAACCAAGCGTGAAAAGCCAAAAACAGTGCGTACACCCGAGAATATTGCTGCTGTGGCAGAAAGTGTGCGTGAAGCGCCATCAACATCAATTCACCGTCGTTCTCAACAATTGAACATTTCGGAGACATCATTGAGAGCCATACAAAGTCCAATTGGTTCAGGAGTTGAAGCTAACTGACCATCTAATGCGACTTTGCTTCGCTATGTGGGCCTTCGATCGACTCAGAGAAGATGCCGATTTTGCAAAAAAAAAACATATTTTCCGATGAAGCTCATTTTGATCTTGGCGGGTATGTAAACAAGCAAAATTGTAGCATTTGGGGCAGAGAAAACCCGCAAGCATACATTGAATAGCCGATACATCCAAAACGAGTCACTGTTTGGTGCGGATTTCGGTCCAGAGGAAAAATTGGGTAATTTTTCTTCGAAAATGAACAAGGAGTGGCCGTTACATGTCAATGGCGATCGTTATCGGTACATGTTGACCGATTTTTTGTACACAAAAATTGAAGACGAGGATATGACAACATTTAGTTTTAACAGAACGGCACTACGTGCCACACAGCCGAAGCTACACTCGATGTTTTGCGCTCGTTTTTGGAGACCGCATTATCAGCCGCAGAGCTGATGTCGTTTGACCACCTTGGAGCTGCGATTTGACACCGTTGGACTATTTTTTTTTGGGGTGTCATTAAGGATAAGTGTTACGCCGACAAGCCAGAGACAATTGCCGCTTTAAAGAACAATATTCATGAAGCCATTGGTGAAATTCTGATGCACACAATCAATAATGTGCTTACAAATTTGAACGATCGTGTAGGCTACTGCATGGCCAGCCGAGGCAGCCATTTGAATAAAATTATTCTCCATTATTAACCGGAAGTATTGTTTTTTTTTTTTAATAAGGGGTTTTCCAATAAAAGGTGTTATTTTTAATGGCACGCTATTTCGGTAGCTGTCACTTTTGAAGCTGTAATTTTTTGACATTTGACAAGTAAAAACTACGCCATTAATAAAGATAGAACGATACACGCTTCAAAAACGCATTGAAACTTTTAAAATTTACTTTAAAAATGGTAAAAATTTAGCAGAGACGGTTCGTAAAAGTAAAACATTGTTGGGTCGTCGTGAAGCACCTTGTCGGACCGCAATACAGAAATTGGTGGACAAATTCGAGCTGTTGGGACAAGTAAGTGATGTGAAGAATAAAACCCGTGCACTTCGCTCAAGAACAACTGAGAATATTGCTGTTGTAGCACAAGGTGTTGTAGAAAATCCATTCCTCGTCGTTCTTTGGAATTAGGCATTTCACAAACGTCATTACACCTTATTTTTTTTATTTAAGACTTTGGTCTTAAGGCTTATACAGTTCAGTTAACACAAGAACTCAAGCTGGCTGATCATCAACAACATCGTGTCATTGCTGATTGGGTCCATGAAATGCATGAAAATGATCCTGAATTTCATCGAAAAATCATCTTGACAGATAAGGCCCTCGGAGGCTACGTCAACAAGCAAAATTGTCTAATCGGGGGCTCGGAAAACCCAAAAATTATGGTTGCAAAGCCTCTCCATCCTCAACGCGTGACTGTTTGGTGCGGTTTATGGTCCGGCGGGGTCATAGGACCTTACTTTTTCGAAAATAAGGCTGAAGCAACAGCTACGGTCAATGGATTGCGCTATCGAGAGATGATTAAAGATTTTTTTTGGCCGGAATTGGATGGTATTGATCTGGATAACGTTTACTTTCAACAAGACGGCGCACGCTACGTGCCACTCAAGCAATGAAACCATCGATCTTTTACGAGAAAAGTTTTCGGGCCGTGTTATCTCTCGAAGAGGGCAGCTACTTTGCGATTTGGTTATGGAAAATTTCATGAAAAGGATATGGTCCTGTAAGCGTGGTCGTGGCGGCCATTTGGCTGATGTTGTGTTCCATTATTAACGGCATATCTTCCTCTTTATAATGAAATAAGCATCCGATCATTTATCTCAAAAAATTACATTTTTCTTTGAATGTCAAAATAACACCTCCAATTGGAAAACCATTTAAAAAGAAATCTGAGAAAATGTTCAGTCATTTTTTTTATAGAATTTTCAACAAAAAAAAGTTATTTGGCGGATCCTTTAGAATTTATTTCATATTTTAAACAAAACAGTCCCTGATAGGATAGAATGCAAATAGTTAGTTGATAAATGCTGTTAACAAGATCGAGTACGGGTTCTTCAGCCTATTTTTCATAAGGAAAATGTTCAGCTTGGAAACAACAAAAGCTTAAGGTATAGCCAACTTCGTATGAACGCTTCATTTCTCTACATGTTCCGATTGCTTTGTTTGATTACTAATACGAGACTGATTTCAGTTCAATAAGGAAATAAGGGTTAACCTTCTCAAAAACTGCTTACCTTCATAAAAATCAGTTCTGCTGTTGTAATCCTTGGCACTTTGAATTGCCTTGTCCTTATCATTCTCTTCCATTTCATACTTCATAATATCCGACGGCTGATGTTGCTGATGCAGATGATGGTGGTTGTTCGTCAATGGCGATATGAGTGAACTTTTTTCACTTTTCCTAACCACTGCCGACGTATTTGAGAACATTCCAATATTTCCGTCGGTATTGCTGTCCTTATCCGAATTCGCACGTTTTCCACAACTATAACCCAACGATCGCATTCTAATTGGTATTTCAACAGTCCTTCCAACTTCCTTTTCCAAATTCGAAACCCGAATTAAATTCAATGCAGAATTTTTCGGTGACGAATTAACCGTTATTGTTGCAGATGAAGTGGTTGCATCTGCCGCCGCCGTTGGCTCAACAGATCCTTGATTATCGTCAAATTTAAAAATATCCTTAAATCTGAGACGACCACTATCCGTCGTCGAAGTTCTTCCTAACTCTTGAAATGTTTTCTTGGGCGAAGTGTCCGAAATTAACCAATTCTTCGTTTGAATTTTTTGCTGACGCGGCTTTTCCACCACACTCTCACTCGATTTCACCAACGCCAAAGGACGATTATTATTGTTTTCACTTATATTATTGTTATCCTTGTTTTCAGTCCCAGACAAATCGGTGATGTCAATATCAACTGATTCTTCATCTTCATTTGTTTCTAAATTGCCGTTAATTGACGACGAATCTTCAACGTCAATTTTGGCAGTTGTAACTCGCGTTGCTGACATTGCACTCAAAAGGCTTTGAACTCGTGAGTTCGTATTGTTATTATACTCGAAAGATTTCGTCACAAATTGAGCCAATTGTTCCATTTTCGGAAAAAATGAATGTCACTCTTTAGAAATAACTAATAACCGTTATGATTATTGGAAACGGCCCGACGGCAATTTACATCTGCGTTACAATAACGACCCGACACAAATGATACTGTTTTATGTTTTCGAAAATGGTTGGAGCTCTCTTTTACTGTTATAATAATAATCAGGACAACAAAAAAAAGAAAACCACCCCATAAAATAGCATCCCCCAAAGCAAGATGAAATCTCACACAAAGACTAACAGGCTAGACGAAGGCCATAATCGAAATGGGTGCGCATAACTATTCGTGAAATGTGCCATTCCAGGTCATTCTGTCTCTGTTCATCGCGATGCTTTAATGGGGTACACCTGAAGGAGAGAAGGGTTGGGTAATTTATTGGGGATGCTTTTGCTCTATAGTGCGTTTTCAAATTTATAAACAATTCTCTCAGGGTATGGTGGACCCGTCCTAAACTCGCCTCAATCACCGTCATTCCACCGTAAGAGTAATTAAGGAATTATACAAACAAAATTTCCCCCACCTCCATAAACACTATTGTCGTCTCACCGTAATTTGTTTGTAATTTCAATAATAATTTCCCAATTGCATTGAGTGGTTTGAGGCAAGAAGCGCATGAGTTTCATTCCAATTGGATGTATGGAACATCCCTTGGAAAATGTCGTGTCCTTTTCCATCCCTTATCGTTTTGATAGCTCTCGCAGTTTTTGGAATAGTATACAACCCATGGAGTATGGGTAGAAATTACAACCTCACTCAAATATTATTGGTTATGGGGTGTTTTTGTGTAAGTGAGAAAAAGGTATTTTATGACAGAAACAGGGTGGAGTTTTGTTGTTGTTGTTGTTTGTTCTTTTGATGGTTTTCATGTTTAATATGTTGTGTGTATATTAAAGGTATCATGGATACCTCTAAGTAGGTCGACATAACACACAGTGAAATGTGTGGTGGGCTGGAATTTAGGATTCTGTTTTTTTTTAGAGGCGAGGTAATGGATGTAAATCAAAAGTGTGTTCTTTTCGTGTGATTACAAGGTTTTTGTGTGGAGATTTATGTAAATGCTGTATGGAATAATGTGAGGTGTTTAGTTAAATTGTTATTAATATTTTTTTTGTTGGTTTTTGTAATTTAATGTTTGTTCTTTTATTAGATTGTTTGTCTTATGAGTATAGGTAGATTTTGGTTTTGATATTGAGCTGATAAATGGTATGGATGTCAGGATACCTGTTTGCTTTTGTAATAAAATGGTTTTGTGGTTGAATATCCTCAATGATAGCTTAAATATATTTGATTTTTTTCTTTTCACAAATTAGTGGGATGGATTTAATTTAGGGCTGATCACCAAACATATGGTTACTTATTTGTGTTCAAACTAAATTGATATTTGTTTAACTGTACCTATTCAAAGAATTAATCTCAGAGTATCCCAAGACGACGAATAACATGTGTCACATGGACTTGAAGAAGCTAAGGGTCGACAGTTGAACATACTTAATTACTTACTTGAAGTGGCGTACAGTCCGTTGTTGACTTTGGCCTCAATCAACAGTCTCCGCCAGCCAACCCGATCCCTAGTCAGCTGTCTACAGTCTTGCACTGCAAGTTAATTGAGGTCCTATTCCACTTGTGTGCGCCACCTTAGTCGCGGTCTTCCTCTACTTCTTCGTCCCCCGGGAATGATGTCAAAGACTTTCCGGAGTGGAGGATTGGTGTTCATCCGCTCTAAATAACCGAGCCATCTGAATATATGCGTACCTTAACCCTTCTGGCTAGGTTCGTCTCGTTGTACAACCCGTTAAGTTGGCTGTTGAATCTTCTTATCCATTCCCCATCAATGCACACGGGGTCAAAGATGACCTGAAGAACTTTCCTCTCGAAACAGCCTAGGGTACATTCATCCGATTTTGCCAAGGTCCATGCTTCTGCACCTCATAGCTCGAGAGAGGCCTTTTCCTCTCATTTGCTTCCTTAGCCCAAAGAAACAGCGATTATAAAGAGTTATTCTTCGTCTGATCTCAGCGCTGGCTGGTGTTGTATCCCGTGTTTATAGCGGAGCCTAGACAAACTCCTATACTACCTCTAAGTTGTATGCGTCTATTGTTACGTTTTGTTCGAGCCGTCGGTGTTGGGTGTCCTTCCTTGAAGACAGCATATACTTCGTTTTGCATTCATTTACCGCTAAACCTTTTTTTGCCGCTTCTGTCTCCATTCTCACAAAGGCGCCATTGACCTTGTCACCCTTCTCAAGAACGATGTTAAGGAAATCGCACGACAGTGCACCGCCTTGTCTGAATCCTTTTTTGACGCAGAAAAATTCTGTAAGCTCGTTGTCAATCTTTATGGCACAGTGTGAGTTTTCCCTCGTCATTTTTCACAAGTGAACAAGCTTGGCAGGGATTCCAAAACTAGACATAGCTTTATACAGTTCGTCTCTGCAATACGCGGTCTTAAAATCGATGAAAAGGTGGTGGGTTTCGATTTGGAGTTCATAGGTCTTTTCCAGGATCTGCCGCAACGTGAACATTTGTTTGATTGTTGATTTTCCTGGTCGGAAGCCACATTGATAAGGACCAATCAGAGATTACAGCAGAGAGGATCTGATACTGTCCATAATGGGTATGGGGTATGTATAACACCTCCTCTTATTTCTTCACTACACATTTACCGGAATTGGGTTGTTCTTGTACTTAGGTGAGGTTAGGTTAGAGTTGCCTTCTAGAAGTTATTGACTCACTTAGACCTCAAGGGTCCAAGGGTCCATTAAGAAGTTACTCATGGGAGAGTAATGAACTTAAACAAACCATTTTTTACTTTTAATGAACTTACAGAGACATTTTGTGTCGATCGTTGCCAGTTTATTGGTAATCGAAGAAGGGATTACCGAGATTGAAGAACGCCGGACATGTACACAGAAGGTGTTAGACTGTTTCCTCTTCCTCCTTGTACTTGGAGCTTCTACAGAAGTCGTTTGTGTAGACACCTAGCTTGAAGGCATTTCTACCTATGAGGCAGTGTGCTGTTATGACTCCAATTGTAGAGCGTATATTTTGTCTGCTCAGGGAAATCAAGCCTTTTGACCAGTCAGGTCTATGCTCTTCCATATTTGTTTAGTTGCTAGGCAGGTACCCTGTGACCATCTAGCATTTGTTGATTCTAGAGCATATTTTCTGAAAAGATCTTTGAATGTAGCAAGTGGTGTTCCTATGTTATGTCTTTGTCTAACAGTAGGCAGAAGTGTTCCGTTTTTGGCGAGCTCATCGGCTTTGCAATTTCCCGGAATGTCTCTGTGGCCCGAAACCCAAATGAGGTGAATGTTAAACTGTTCTGTCATCTCATTCAGAGATGATTGACAGTCGTGGACTATTTGAGAGTTTGTGGAGACAGACGCGAGGGATTTGGGAGCGCCTTAGCTGTCCGAGAACATCTCTTTAACCGCCATTACTTCTGCCTCCACCACACTTCATTGAATGGGAAGTCTATATTATGATAGACTCAGATTCAGTTGTTTCGAATAGATACCACTTCTAACGCCGTAATCGATCTTTGAACCGTCTGTATAGAGTTGTACCGTATTGTCTTCCAGGGGTCTCTCTTCTTCCCAAGAATATCTTGAAGGGATTGAAACTTGGAAGCTATTATCGAATATCATTTTTGGGGTGGTATAGTCTAAGTGAGCTGGGATAGACCTGAAATTGTCTAAGATAGTAGTATGTTGTGACTGATCTAATGAGAGGTGGCTCTAAGGCTCACGCATGAGTTGGCTGACACCATTTTGAAGTCAAGAGGTGTTAGGTTTAAAAGCACTTCCAAGGCTGCTGTTGGTGTTGCGTGAAGTGCTCCTGTGATGCCAATACCTGCTGACCACTAGACTTTGATAAGTTTATTTAGATTTACCATCTTGTCCAATGCGGTCCACCATACGACAACTCCATAAATGAGTATCGGTCTGATAACCGAAGTGTACAGCCAGGGGGTTATTTTAGGAGAGAAGCCCCATTTGAGCCTATGGCCTTTTTACATGTAAAAAGCGCTACAGTAGCCTTTTTCACTTTCATCAATTTTTACCTTCCAATTTAGTTTTTTGTCTATAATGAGGTCTAAATATTTGGCTTGGGCGGAAAAGCTTAACGGTATTCCTTTAATCGTGGGTGGGTTAATCTGAGGAATTTTATAACTTCTTGTAAAGAGTACTAGTTCTGTTTTATGTGGATTGACGTCCAAGCTACACTGTTCGGCCCAATTTGTCAGCCTGGTTTAAGGCATTTTGTAGGAGTTGCGATAGAACTTGAGTATATTTCCCAGATACAGATATTGCAACGTCGTCAGCATAGGCAATCACCTTGAAAACATCTGCTTCCATTGAAGTTAGCAGGGCGTTTTCTTCCATGTTCCACAAAAGAGGTGAAAGGACCCCGCCTTGCAGGGTACCTCGATTCACCTTTCTGGTGGTAATAACTTCTCATGCTGGAAGTTGAACTATGATTCTGAAATAAATTTTGGAGCAATTTTCACCGAAGAGTCAACTTTATAAGCTGTCAAAGGTTCAGAGTTAATTCCGAAATTTCATGAGCTAACTCTGGGAATAAAATCAATCAACTGAAAAACTGGACTCCGGTTAGACGTCGCACTGGAAAAAAGAACTTAAGTGAGACTCTTGGTGTTTTCTTAACTTCATTTAAGAGCACATTGTAAATCTAAGAAAATCATTTTAATATTTTTGTCCCCACCATCAATTGACCAAACACGAACAAATGATATTTCAATTTTAAGTTTTTTAATATTTATGAATATTCCAAAAGATTCATGAACCTTTTCCAACTCCAAAGTCATAACTCAAAAATGCGTAATTACTGTATGGCGCTGTACGGTACATTAAGCAATTTAATTTCATTTAGGGTGCCAAATATTTTATAGAGCCCCAACCCCATACAAAAACAAGGCACAGCATGAACACCGAAACGATGAAGAATCTGTAAATTCTAATGAAGACAAATAAAGACTGTTTTTGTTTTTTAGAGCAAAATCAATCAAATCAGCTTTTAGCATGGATTCTTGATAACTGTATTGTTTTTTTTTCTTCTAAATTTTGTGCCTTAACACCCGCACAATTTGGATTTTAATTTATTCTAAAAAGAAACAAAGAAATTGTAAATTCCTAAATAAAAGTCACAAAAAAAATCTTAATTTGATTGCATGCTCAATTAAGTAATTAAATGTTTACTTTGGGGAATTGTATTTCAATTCTAATTAATTGCAATAAAGTTTTCATTTGCCTCAAACGGAGCACACAGAGCAAAGTAAGGAAAGGAGGAAAGGCAGTCTAAAAGGATTCTTTGGCTTCAGCCTGTGTCTGTATAAATTGGAGGAAATGAAAATATGCAAATAGCTTTCAACCAAAGGCAGACGTTTACGAAATGTAAATTACTCAAAAAACAGAATGTGGATTAAGAGACATAGTTTTTTTTGCATTTATTGGATGAACTGAGGCTTTTATTTCCTTAATAGATGTTTCATTGCAAGAACACACATTAAAATAAAAAAATATGTATTTTTGTTCGGCACTTAATTTGGAGGAGAGTTGGATTCACAGCATCTGAATGTGTAAAATATGTGTGTTTGTGCCTCAAAAGTTGATAGATATGTATACCATAAGCAAAAAATGAGTTGCGACACAAACATTCTCGCCATTAGTTCCACTATCGCTCAATAGATGGCGCAGCGAACGGCGGTGAAAAAATCGAAATTTTGAAATTTTTACTAAAATGCATTTTACCAGCCAACAGAAAGACCTATGAAGGAAGTTGTCTTGTTATACGAAAGCTTATGAAATCCCCTAAATATCCTTGTCATAAGTTTAGATATCTCCACTTAGATATCGGTGCGATCGGTGGCGAAAACTTGAAATGTTGCAATTTTTACAAAAATGAAATTTCCCAGAGAACCGAATGACTTTGGAATGACATTGAGGTGTCATATCAAAGCTAATGAAAATCCCTACACATATTGACTATTTG
This sequence comes from Sphaerophoria rueppellii, assembly GCA_920937365.1. NCBI lineage: Eukaryota > Metazoa > Arthropoda > Insecta > Diptera > Syrphidae > Sphaerophoria > Sphaerophoria rueppellii. The sequence continues at coordinate 7,224,048 of CAKKXW010000005.1, forward strand.
TTCCACTATCGCCAGGAAGATGGCGCTAAAATTTCACATGTATAGTGGAAATATAAATATTTTCAAACTTTTTCACCCATTGCAGCGTCATCTGTCCTGCAGAAGCGGAACTAATGAACAACATATGTAGGAATGTTCATAGTCTTTCTTATGACACCTCAATAACATTCCAAGGTTATGCGGTTCTCTGGGATAATTAATATTTGTAAAAATTTCATCATTTCGATTTTTCGCCACCGATCGCAGCGCCATCTATTGGTGAATAGCGGAACTAACTCAATTTTGCAACAGATTTATTTTGGTCATTAGTTCCGCTATCACCTAATAGATGGCGCTACGATCGGTGGCGAAAAATCGAAATGTTGAAATTTTTACAAAAATGCATTTTCCCAGAGAACCGAATGACCTTGGAATGACATTGAGGTGTCATATCAAAGCTTATAAAAATCCCTACGCATATTGACTATTTTTTCCGCTTTCGCCAGGAAGATGGCGCTGCAATTTCACATTTTTCGTGAAAATATAAATATTTTGAAACATTTTCAGCGATTGCAGCGCCATCTGTCGTGCAAAAGTGGAACTAATGATCAAAATATCTGGGGATGTTCATAAGCCTTTCATATGACACCTCAATGACATTCCAAGGTCATTCGGTTCTCTGGAAAAATGCATATTTGTAAAAATTTCAACATTTCGATTTTTCGCCACCGATCGCAGCGCCATCTATTGGGCAATAGCGGAACTAACTCAATTTTGCAACAGATACATTTTGGTCATTAGTTCCGCTATCACCTAATAGATGGCGCTACGATCGGCGGCGAAAAATCGAAATGTTGAAATTTTTACAAAAATGCATTTTCCCTGAGAACCAAATGACCTTGGAATGACATTGAGATGTCATATCAAAGCTTATGAAAATCCCTACACATATTGATTATTTGTTCCGCTATCGCTAAGAAGATGGCGCTGCAATTTCACATTTTTCGTGGAAATATAAATATGTTGAAACATTTTCAGCCATTCCAGCGCCATCTGTCGGGCAAAAGCGGAACTTATAACCAAAATATTTAGGAATATTCATAGCATTTCATATGACACCTCAATGACAAATCAAAGTCATTCGGTTCTCTGGAAAAATGCATTTTTGTAAAAATTTCAAATTTCAACATTTCGATTTTTCGCCACCGATCGCAGCGTCACCTGTTGGGATATAGCGAAACTAACTCAATTTTGCAACAGATACATTTTAGTCATTAGTTCCGCTATCACCCAATAGATGGCGCTGCGATCGGTGGCGAAAAATCGAAATGTTGAAGTTTTTACAAAAACGCATTTTCCCAGAGAACCGAATGACCTTGAATGTCATTGAGGTGTCATATAAAGCTTACGAAAATCCCTACAAATTGTGTCATTAGTTCTGCTATCGCCTGAAAGATGGCGCTTCAATTTCACATTTTTCACGAAAATATAAACATTTTGAATTATTTTCAGCGATTGCTGCGCCATCTGACGGCCGATAGCAAAACTAATGACCAAAATGTTTAGGGATTTTCATAAGCTTTCATATGACATCTCAATGACATTCAAAGGTCATTCGGTTCTCTGGAAAAATGCATTTTTGTAAAAATTTCAAATTTCAACATTTCGATTTTTCGCCACCGATCGCAGCGTCACCTGTTGGGATGTAGCGAAACTAGCTCAATTTTGCACCAGATACGTTTAAGTCATTAGTTCCGCTGTCATCCAATAGATGGCGCTGCGATCGGTGGCGAAAAATCGATATGTTGAAATTTTCAGAAAAATTCATTTTCCTGCGCAGCGAAAAGACCTACAAAGAAAAATGAGGTCTCATTGGAAAGCTTATGAAAATCCCTTTACATCTAGCTTATTAGTCCCACTATTGATCAATAGATGGTGCTGCGATCTATGCTGAAAAACCAATACGATGAAAATCTTACAATAAAAATGTGAAATTGCAGCACCATCTATTGGGTCATAGCAAAACTAATTATTGGGATTTCATAAGCTTTCATATGACACCTCAACTTCCTTTGTAGGCCCTTCCTTTGACTAATAAAATACATTTTTTTTTGAAAATTTCAACATTTCAATTTTTCACCACCGATCTAAGGGGCGATATCTCAACTTATGACCAGGATATTTAGAGAATCTCATAAGCTTTCATATAACACCACAACTTCCTTCATAGGTCTCTCTGTTGGCTTGTAAAATGCATTTATGTCAAAAATTTAACATTTCGATTTTTCGCCACCGACCGTAGCGCCATCTATTGGGAAACAGCTGAACTACCTCAATTGAAATGAATCCCTGTGTATTTTGGTCATTAATTCCGCGAACTAAGGAGGCCTAAAAGTTAAAAAAAAAAAGAAAAAGAAACAAGACGTTTATGTTTGTTTTAAAATTCACTTGGAATACTTTTTCATCATCTTTTATTTCCGAGTTTTAAAAGTAAATTGAAAAAATATTTACATACACATAAATTTATTATATAAGGTGTATTTTTTTGTTTTATGGATATATATATTTTTAATAACTTTAATTATAAATTAAAATGAAAAATTAAAACAAAGAAGGTCTACTTATCCAACTTTAAACACAAAAAAAAAAATAGAATACACTTGTTTTTAGCTGACTTAATATTATAATATAATATTTTCCATTTGTTTTTTTTAAATACATATAAAAATAGTTGTATATATTTTCAGAAAAAAAAAAGAAAAACAAAAAATTATTTCATATTTTAATGTGAATAAATGAAGACATTATTTTTCTTTTTTAACTGTTTTTAATAAGGGCGGAGAAGAAAAAGAAGCTTAGTGATTTTTTTGTTTTTGTTTTTTTATATACTTTACAGCTTAATTTCTAGATTATCAATATTAGTAAATGTTTTCATTTTTTTTTTTTCAAATTTTTAACTTAATTTACAACTTAATATTTACGCTCTAATATTTGTTTGTATAAAAACACCAATAATTTGCTCTCTCCCATATCATTGATTATTTCTATTTTGTTTTTGCTTTGAATATTATAACGGGTTACATGTCAACAGTATGATTTAATTTTTGTGGGCTTAAATACAGTTTTTTTCATATTTTATATTTGCTTTTTTTATCTGTTAAATATCTAGTTTATATAATTTACATCTTTGTTTGTTTTTTTTCTGTTTGCGTGTGGGTTTTGTTTTGTGTATTTTGTGTGTTTTGTTTTTGTTCGTCGCTTAAAAGTAATAAATTAATTGTTGATTTTTTTTTTATTTAGTATTAAAATTGCTCTAAACATAATTTTCTCTCTAGATCTTAAGTAAAGTCTTGGTTTAATTTGTTTGTTTTTTTACAAAATGAAAATAGTTGTTGTTTGCTTTAAATGTTTAAATAGCTTATACACACTCACCTATTAGTAAGATATTTAATTTTTGTCTTAATTTAACTAAATGTAATTTTTTTATATTTAGAAAAAGAAACAGAGAACTTAATTGAATTGTTTGCTTTGTTTTCCTGTTGATATACACACCAATTCTTTCTATTTGATTTTTGTTTAGTTCGAAAAAAAACTAGGCTTTGGAGAAGTTTTTATTTTGAAAAAAATATATGTACGTGTATAGAATGTGTTATTTTATATTTTACATATTTAAATGAGTGTTTGGTTTTTGAATAAAAATAAAATTATTACGCGTAGTCAGCATCACTGTAGTCGTCTTCATCATCGTCGGATGAAACGATTTTTCGTTTTTTCCGTTTGCTACGTGTTGGTTGCTTCCGCATAGTGGATTTTGCTACTCGAGCTGTGCGAGTCGTTGGTGTTGCTGGGGTGTCCTGTTGTTAGGGAGAAAAGAAAATTGTGTGTCATTAATTTTCAATTGAAATATACTTCATTGCTTTTCTTTGATGTTCGAAGGGTAGACACGTGCATTCAAGTGGACACAAGCGTCCACTGAAACCTCTTTCTATCAACTCCTACTCTCCTCCTCCCCGTGGTGAACATCGGGTGCCCAGTACCTTCGACTGAAGATTGGGTTCCAACCCCAGTGGGAAGTTTTTGGCGGCAGCAAAGAGAGAGGGGGAGCCAATCACTGCTTCTTTGGACTTAGAAGGCAATTGAGTAGTAAAGTCCTCTCCTGAGCAACTAAAGTGACACTCTACAAAACCCTCATCATCCCGGTCCTAATGTATGGTCCAGAGACATGGACCATGACAATATCCGATGAAAATGCTTTGGGCTACTTTGAGAGAAAAATTCTTCGAGTGATTTTTGGTCCTGTCTGCCTTGATGGAGAATGGAGACGAAGATTCAACCAAGAATTGTACGAGCTGTACAGCGACACTGACCTAGCCAGAAAAGTTAAGGTCCAACGACTTAGATAGTTGGGTCATGTTGAGCGAATGGAAAATAATGCTCCGGCTCGTAGAGTCTTCGAATCCAATCCGGAAGGACGTCGCAGAAGAGGAAGACTGCGACTCCGGTGGAGCATACAGGTGGTAGAGGACAGTTAGCCAGGGACCGAGCTGGCTGGAGAAGTTTGTTGGGTGAGGCCCTGGTCTGACCTGGACTGTAGCGCCACCATAAGTAAGTAAGTAAGCTGTTCTTTGATGGCAGTCTCCCCTTTAGCGTTGCCGCAGAGAAAAAAATGTAAAAGGCCATTTTGCGGGCCATTTCCAAAATGTGCGGGCCAAGAAAATTATTAACCACGTTGTGTGCATTGCAGAATGCGGCAGCTTGATATCTCAGGATTTTCGGTGTTAGTGGGATACCAACTTGAGCCAGCCTCACTATTCTTTTTTTTTTTGGCAAATCGTTCTCTTGTTTATTATACAAAATTGTTTGGAAGTAGAAAAGAACACTTTGGCTGTTCAGCCTTGTTTTTACTTCAAACTTGGAATAGATAGGCTTCCTAGCCATCATTCATATTCGGTTTGGGGTAGCCATCCAATATCCCCCAAAGCTTAGTAGGTGAGGTAGACCCACAGTACATAGGCCCTCTTTACAGGATGACCTCAAGATTAATAGGCAGACGTCAATGCTCATATCGGTTTCAGATTTTTATCGTCATCAAGGAGAATGCGGGGCCTCTCTCAGACTCAGCCGATGCAGATTGGAACCAAAATCGTATGAAACTGATCGTCTTTGGAGATCAGAGATCTTTCGATCTGTACAGGGCTGCTGTCAATGGCTTGCCAGAAGTATGGCCGTGTGCCAAGCTTGACGTTGTTACAAGAGAGAATATTCCTTGCCGACCAAGATCACGCATAATGATCCCGGCTCTACACAGCTGCCCAAATATGATCATGAAACTGATAAAAATGAGTGATCAAAACCTGCCCACTCATGACTGGAAAGTCCCAAAGGTTGAGAAGGAGACAGTGGTTGGGTTAGCGGTTAAGTTAAAGTGGCTGCTGATACAGATCCACACACTAAGGCCAGAAGAAAAGGTCCAGGAATCTAGGAAATTTACTTCTTACTAGTCGAACCATGGACACCAATGCTCCGGCCCGGAAAGCCTTCTACACTATTCCCAAGGGACCGTAGGAGGAGAGGAAGACCGTGACTCAGAAGAGGACCTCAATCAACTTGGAGTGCAAAACTGGAGGCAGCTAGCTAGGGACCGAACTGGCTGGCGGAGACTGTTGATTGAGACCCAAGTCCACAACGGACTGAAGCGCAACCTTAAGTAAGTAAGTAAGCAAGTTCACTGGGATTATCGTAGAAATATTCTCCCAGGTGAAGTTTGCGTATTAGAGAAAGAACATGGCATGTGTAGAAAAGGTGAGAGATTGTTTCCTCTTCTTCTTCGTCCATACAACTCCTGCAGAAGCCAATTGAGGGCACACCAAGTCGTATTGCGTGTCTGCTTATTAGACAGTGACGGTTCCAATTTTAGCGAATTCGTCGCCTCTATGTCTCTGTGGCCCGACACTCAACAGAGATTGATAATAAATTGCTGCGATGATCGACTATCGAGGGCCGTTTGAGAGTAGGTTGAGACAACGTCGAGAGAGCATGACTGTTAGAGAAAATGCGGATATCAGAAGTTGATATCACGTATCCTCTTAGCAAAGAGAGAACCTCTTTGATCGCTGAAATTTCTGCTTGGAAGACGCTACAATGATTTGGGAGGTGTAATGAGAGGCTTTTCTGAGTGCACACCACTACCAACTTCATCATTTATTTGTCTTGGATCCATCTGTATAGATATTGATGCTTTTGTCGTCCAGGAGTTTTTTGTCTTCCCAGTCATCACTGGATGGAATGGATGCCTTCCCAAATTGGGGTTTTGGAATGGTGTAGTCTATGTTCTTTGGTATAGAACCGAAGAAGTTCAAAATGATGGAATGTCCCACATTATTGTTGCTCAATTGAGGGGAGGCGTTGAGTCTTACGGCTGTATTCACTGCAACTTGTTTGCTAGAGATATCGAGGGTTGTCAGATGGAGGAGAGTTTCTAGCGCCACTGAGGGGGTGGTTATCAATGCCTCGCTTATGCAAAGGCATGCAGTGCGTTGGACTCTGCTTTGTCACAGTAAGTGACTTTCTCCAGTGCAGTCCATCATACCGCAGCCCCGTACATGACAATTGGTCGGATGGCCGAGAGGGTATGCGAGGTTGAAAACCCCATTTTCGTTCATATTATATATTTGAAAACTTACCTTATTCTGGGCTGGTGTGGAAGCCGTTGAATGATTTAAACTGTTCACCAGAGGAGTTGCCCCCGTCCTCACTCCACTACTACTCTCCCCGCCCGCTTCATCTAAACTACTCTGATTGGCACCAGTTGAATTAAGTGCTGGTGTCGAGGGTGTATCAATCGAAGCTGCTGTATTATTTAACCTCGACTTATCCCGATCCTCATCCATAGAATCTGCATCATCTGGGTCTAGCTTAAGCATAAGTTGTTTAAACTGAAAGAAAACATCAATAGATTTAAGAGATTCGTATTGATTGCCAACGCAACTTACATCTAAATATTTAACAACCAAATCCCTTTTTTCGGTTGCACTGAGCTCAACATCACTTGTCTTCACCACTGATTTCTTGATTTCCTCAATTGTCGACTTTGGATTGAATACGGGTATAACTTTTCGTGTGACAGCTTTCTCGTAGATTTTCTGAGTTTCCGATGGTGAATATCGTGATATTTTGCCATCCGTCAAACCATACATATCTTTTAAATGCTGTTTGAGTATCAAAAGAAGCATACACGCCTGCGCCGATGTAATACATTTTCGAATTTCACTAATATCGTCGGGTAATCGTTTGAACAGCACATCGGGATCCTCTTCGTCATCGTCGTCTTCGAGGACATCGTCTGAATTTTCAGCCGGTTTCAGACACTCTTTGAATGTAGCCAAGAGATTGGTGCCAGCCATTGATATCATAAGATCGATTTGGTGAATTAGATAGAGTGGCTCGTCCTGAACCACATAGGGGAAGTAGGCCAAATTGTCGGCGATGTAGAGCATTTGGCGGAGTGTTGTCTTTTGATCGTCGAATTGTTTGGTTACTGTTTGGACTAGAGCTCGTCGTTGGGGCTTCGTTGTGCGCAACAATGTGTAGAGGAAGTCATTAAGAGCTGTCGGAACTACATCTTGCTCTTTTTTACTATAAAATATGAATGTTGTTTGTTAAACTATGGCATGACCTTTAGATTTATTGAGCTTACATAAAACCTCGTATCACAACATTTTTTCCTCGATCGCCTTGCAGCACCTCTTGCAGCTTGAAACATAATTGCAGGCCAAATTGCACTTTCATATTGACAAACCCTGAATAGGTCTTGTCGATTTCTTTCAATAAAGCATCTGCTCGATGGGCCGACTGTAAGGGAAAGTTTTAGAGTTTCCAATGTTTAAATGATATAACACTTACCTCCTGTTTGGAATCAGTACTCAAAGTAATGAGATACGGTACCATCCGCACGGGATGCACTAGACCTTGTCGCAATACTATTTGCACAACCTTAACGGCCCACAGTCGCACCGTGTCGTCTCGATTCAAGAAACAGTCCAGAATGTCCTGCAGATATAATTGAATGATTCTACTGGCCATTCCCGAAGAGACATCGTTCATTTCTTTTAAATCCTCTGTTTGTTGTTGTTTTTCCCCTGTAGAAGGATTTTTTTTATTGAAATACAAAACCAAGATTAAGTGACAACTTACAGTCTTTTTCCTTGTTATGCATATAAATCTCAGATTCTGTCAGATAAATCCAAATGTTGCGCATACAAATGATTTTTATACACGCGTCGATATTTTCGCTTTGCAATAGATCACAGTAAAACTTTTTCAATTCGTTACGGGTTAAGTAATCGTCGTTCATTACACAAAATGAACCCAGTGCAATGAGGGCTTGCTTTCGAATATCATTGTTGCCGCATTGGGTGAAGAACATTAAACATTCGAATACATCATCACAGATTTGAGGTGAGAAACCACTGTTGCCTTCGCCTGGGGAATGGATTAGATTAACTTTTGTGATGGGGAATATGGGAGAGAACTTACCTAGCACCTTTGGTGATTTGAAGTCAAAGTACCGCATTAGGATGCCAATGGTGAAGAGACTTCTGCGGAAAATTGGCGTATAGATGCTGTCTATTGTGTGGTTGTTCTTGACAACTTGATCTCGACTGTTTTCGATGATTCGATAAAATCTGTGAACAAAGTATCAGTTTTAACATATTTGCTCTCCTTTATGCACTCTACACTTACTTTTGAAAGCAATCTCTGATAAGTTTATAATTCTTTGTGATTTTATTTACAAGCGCACCCAGGCAAGATACACAACTTGTAACGACAGCCTGATTGAGCGACACAACTAACAGCATTAAATGCTCTTCTAAGGAGGCTAAAAACGATTCACTAGGATTCACAATTAGTGGAACAACCTGAAACACAAAAACAAACAAATATTCATCATGAAAAAACCATAAAAAATCTATTTCATACTTGTTCGAGAATATCCGCAACAGAACATATAAATTTCGGCGCTATCGCTGAATGGCACTTTATATTCAAATACGGTTCAATTGTGATGGCATGCCGAACCAACAGCTGCGGCCGAACTTTGGCCAACAAATGTAGTGTTGTTATACAACCTAGCATTCGTGCGTTATCGGTGTCTTCCAGTTCGATTAGACGTTCGACAAGACCATCGGCAAGCTGTTGGCACGCCAGAACAATTTCCGGTGCGGGTTCAGTGTTCTTTTTGACAGCCTCCTGTGCACTTCCGTCAGGCTTAAGCATGTTTTCTTTTGGAGCAAAGATCTGTGAAGCAAGAATATTATTTTAATCTCCAGTTGAGCAGTTATTTAATGATTGCTTTTTCTTACGCTAACAAGAAGCCCCTCAAGCCACGTAGTGCCAGTATCGTGTGCGGTATTAACAACATCGATGATTTGGTTGATTTTTCTTTGAATTCCATGCTACAAGAACAGACAAACAATATTACTTTCTCAATTTTGAATGGCTAATGGCATTTGACTAACCTTATCGTTGTCCTTGCACGGTGTGAACCACATTTTCATAAAGACTTCTGTGACAAGCTTTTGGATGCCTTCTTCGTCGTTGACCCTTCGTATCATTTTCACACATATTTCGGGGATTTTCTCAAAATCTGGATACTCAATGCAAATATCACGAAGAATTTTTATCACACGCTTTCGCACTGAAACACCAGTGTCCTTAAATAAAGCCTGGTTAGATGTTTTCTTCTATCTTTTTCTCAGAATACAAACTTACCAATATTCTTGTTGATAACATATCATAATACTGATCGATTAACTCTTCATTGCTCAATACAAATTTACCAACTAAATCGACGGCTGCTTCACGCACCGAAATGGCAGCGTCTAAGAATTTCTGATTAACACCCATCTGCATGTCTTTTCGTTTGAGTACCATCGGATCGACTTCGACGATATTGGCTAAGCATTTCATTGCACGTGTTCTTACTGCTATGGATGGTTCACTGAAAGAAAGGTAATTTTATAGATCAAAGAATCAGTAACGACACTGGACATACTACTATCTTAGACAGCTTTAATTCTATCCCAGATCGCTTAGACTATACCACCCCAAAAATCAATCAATCAAGTCAATACGGTACACTTCTATACAGACGGTTCAAAGACCGATTACGAAGTTGGAAGTGGTATCTATTCGAAACAACTGATTCTCAGTCTACCATATACAGACTTCCCAATCAATGTAGTGTGTTCCAGACAGAAGTAATGGCGATTAAAGAGGCACTATCCTGACTCAAAGAAAACGTTATATCTTGCTAAGATAAACGTATCTTCTCGGACAGCCAAGCCGCTCTCAAATCTCTCGCCTCTATCTCCAAAAACTCCCAAAAGCCCCACGACTGTCGATCTTCTCTGAATGAGATGACGGAACAGTTTAATAATCACCTAATTTGAGTGCCGGGCCACAGAGACATCCCGGGAAATTGGAAAGCCGATGAGCTCGCCAAAAACGAAACACTTCTGCCTACCATTAGACAAAGACATAACATAGGAACACCACTTGCTACATGCAAGCATCTTCTCAAACAACATGCTCTAGAACCAACAAATGCTAGATGGTCACAAGGTACCACCTGCTTAGCAAACAAACAAATATGGCCAAGCATAGACCTGAAACGGTCAAAAGGCTCGATTTGCCTTTGCAGAGAAACATAAGCTCTACAATTGAAGTCATAACAGGACACTGCCTCATAGGTAGACATGACTTGAAGCTAGGTGTCTACGCAAACGACTTCTGTAGAAGCTGCATGAACGAGGAGGAAGAGGAAACAGTCCAACACCATGTGTACATGTCCGGCGCTCTTCAATAGAAGGCATAACTATCTCGGAAATCCCTTCATCGATAATACCAGTGAACTGGCAACGATCGACACAAAATGTCTCTCTTACTTCATTAAAAGTACAAAATGGTTTGTTTAAATTCATTACTCTCCCATGAGTAACTTCTTTAGTGGCATCACAATGGACCCTTGAGGTCAAAAGTCAGTAACATCTAGACAGCCATTCCAACCTAACCTAACCTAACCTATAGGTCAAAGACGTGGAAAGACACCAGTGAAAATTCAACTTACTTTACAACTAATATGATTTTCTGCAAGTACTTATCGAACGATTGACTGAAGGGCCGTTTACTCGCCAAATACTGTGCAATTAAATGCGCATTATTATAGTCTATGTAAGTCTTTATGTGTTGTGATGTGCAATTCATATCCGTATAGGGTTTGATTTTACTCAAAAGATATTTCTTTCGGTCTTCGAGCACATTGAATATTTCCAAATTCAATTCTTGATCAGTGGTGATGTTAGTTCGAGATTTATTGCTACCTCCGCCGCCGCCTGTTGAACCATTAGCACCATGTTCTGAATCACCATCGCCATTGCTGCTATCACTGTCTGACGATGACTCTGATGATTCATCTTTAAACAGAAAAAAATAGAAGCAATTGTAATTGTGTATTTGTATTGATACCAATCGATTTGCTTACCTTTTCGTCTCTTTTTCTTAGCGGTTTTCTTCTTACGCGACGCATAACCTTTCTCTCCATCGGCAATTCGCCTTCGTTGGTAAATAATATCCCGATACCATTGCGCCAAATAGAAATGCCTTGCATAATCCCAAACTAGATCCTCTTCTTGTGCGTTCACAGCTAAAAAATCCAACAGAATCTTCTGCAAGAACTCAGTTCGTTCCTCTTCCGGATCGAGTTGAATTTTGCTCTGAAAGAAATTTGAATCAAAATCAATTACATTCATTTAAAAGCAAATCAAACTCACATTAACAATTGGCAGATCGCCTTCCTTCTCCTGCTCCGCTTTAATGCATTTTATCATCGAATCAATTATATTGACCTTACATCTCGACTCAACCGTATCCTTTCGCAATCGAGCAGCAACAATTCCCAAATAATCCAGCGACACCAATCGAATACTTTGTTCGATTGTCTTGTCCGATACATACTTGACCAGCAGTGTGCCCAGCAAACTGAGTAGTAGTTCCGATGCTGGCCATTCTGGCTTGTTAACTGTTGCCAACAAGTCGTGAATGAAATTTTCGAATAGCGGACGGAAATCGGTCTCATTCGAACGTGTTTTGCATTTGTTTAGAAACGTTGTTAGGAAATTACCGCCAATGCTAACGGCAACATCGTATTTCTTCAATACCAAGATATCTTTGTTGTTCTTTTCGGGTTTTTCGGTTTCCGTGTCGTTATCTTCTTCGGCCATGGATCGAGCACGTTTTGAATTTTTCAACGGTTCGTATATTGCTTCGGGAAGAATGGTAGCACATTGAATGAGTTGAAGGACGAGAGCGGTGACCATTTGGATATTACCGCCATTATTGCTCAATTTAAAGGGTCGGAGATTCTTTTTGGACGATGGTAGACGATCGATGGACGCCAGAATGTCACCTAGAATGCTGCTTCGCATTTTGTCGTATTTTTCTTTTCGAAAAATCTAAAGAGATATTGAAAACATGAAAGCTGAATTCATACTCATATTGTAGCGAACTTACTGTTGTAACCAGTTCCAAGCACACAAACTGCAACGTATCAATATTATCGACAAAGAACGGTTCAATTGCCAGCGTCGACAGTGGCAACACAATTGTATCAACGAAAATGCACTTATCAAACAGCGTCACAAACACCTTCATCAATTCAACTGATTTCGAGTAGAGCAATTGCAAACTTCGATTATGATTCATTTGGGCTTTGGTTTTCTTTCGGTTGTCCATCTTCTTCATACTCTTCACAGTGTACACTGGATCGTATGACGGGAAGATGGTTTCACGAAATTGAAATTGAATGAATTTTATAATCAGTGAGATGTTGTCCTCTTGCAAGAATTTCAAATCCTTTGCTGTGGAATAGATATTGCAAACCAAGAGGCAAGCTTCGATGGCATTCAGAATTCTCTCCATGATCTCATCGTCAATAATGTCATCTTCGTCATCCTGAATGCAAAACACATTCGTTACAAAATTGTCGTTTTCTTTAAATTGAAAGAGACTCTTACCGGTCCAGCGGAATAGTTCTTAGCTAAATAGACATTCCTCATGGCGTAGTTTATCAAAAGGGTAAGTTTATTTTTCGGAATTGAATCGAGAACCATTTTAGCTTTGAGCTTAGCCACATCATTGCTCATGACATTCAGCATTTTCGATGTTATGCATTCGATGTTCTGATCGATTTCATCTTAAAGATTAAAGGGGGTTAAGGAATGGAATTTATTTAAAAAGTTAGTTCACTTACCGGAGTCAAAGTTGGGCTGTTCAGTATCATCGAGTTGTTCAATTATTTGTTCCATATTTTTCATGAATTGCTGATAAGTCTGCGATCGCATAACCTCTTCTTTGGAACATTTCGGTGTTGATGGTGCAACATTGCGTTCAACGCGACGTACCTTTGGCTGAGAAACTAAACAAAAGAATACAAACAAATTCAAATGTTATCTGGAGTTCTTTGACCAACGAAACAATCATTTCTATCTGATTTTCTATTCTATTTCAACTTAAGAAAGCTAAAGGAAGAGAAAAAAATTAAAAATATAAAAGATAACTGCTCAAGAGTAAGTACAGGAATATATCGTTTGAAAATAGAAAATCAGCTTTCATGTGTTATACCCACTTATACTGTGCGACGTCTTGCTTTTCTTTTGCTGGTAAAAATATTTATTAAATTTCAAAGTTTTTGAATTTATCTATTTTACAACGGACAAACATTGTGTTAGTAGATGAAATGGAGAACGGTTTTTGTTAATGGACTCAAGTGTATGAAGTGGTTGTCGTTTAACAGAAGCATTGCTGGAGATACACAAGCAGTGAGAGCACTGGGCAGCAAAATTATTGTATTCGATTCAAAAAATTGATAGAAATAAGCATAAAAGCGACATCTTCAGCAAACAAGTGGCAGCGAGTACAGCTGTAAGACTCGACGCCTCCTCTCAATTGACAAACAATAATGTGGGACATTCCATCTTCCAACTTCCAATTATCCATTCCGTCCAGAGATGAATGGGAAGACAAAAAACTCCTGGATGACAATAGCATCCATTTTTACACAGATGTATTCAAGACAAATGAGTTAGTAGTGGTGTGTATTCAGAAATACCTCTCATTTCGCGTCCCGTATCTTCTCTGACAGTCAAGCTGCTATTAAATCTCTCGACGATGTCTCAACCTACTCTTAAACGGCCCTCGATAGTCGATCATCTCTTATGGACATGGCGCAGCAATTTAATATTAATCTCTGTTGAGTGTCGGGTCACAGAGACATAGAGGCGACGAATACGCTAAAAATGGAACCGTCATACCTATCTCACCAGAAAGGGAAAAGATAGGTATACCGATAGCTGCATGCAAACTTTTGCTAAAAGAAACAGCCTTAACGATAACAAGGTCTAGGTGGTTCAATTTACCTACGTGCGCAGCCACAAAACTCATATGGCCGTCACTTGACCTGAAGCGCTCTAAGGACTTGTTAACTCAAAGCAGATTTCATATTAGCTCCCTAATAGGTGTCCTTACGGCACACTGTCTTATAGGGCCTTATCTCGACTGATGAGGCCCATCAGAGGCTGCGTCAACAAGCAAAGCTGTCGCATCTGGGGCTCGGGAAACCCAAGAGTTATTGTTGAGAAGCCTTTCCATCCTCGAAGAATGACTGTTTGGCGCGGTTTATGGTCCGGCGGGTTCATTGGACCTTACTTTTTCGAAAACGAGGTTGGATCAACAGTAAGAGTGAATGGATTGCGCTATCGAGAGCTGATTAATGATTTTTATGGCTGCAGTTGGTATTGATCTGGAAAGTAAACGTTCACCAAGACGGCATTCCGGACGGGTTATGTCTTGAAGAGGTGACCACAATTGGCCACCGAGATCTTGTGATCTTCCCTTCTTCCTTTGGGGTCAAGTGAAAGATAAAGTATACGCCAACACCTCAGCGTCGATTCAAGACCTCAAGATGGAATTCTTGAGGCTATCGAGGACACAGGACAGCCACTTATGTTATGGAAAGCTTCATGAAAGGGAAATGATCACACACAGTTTTAACTTGGAGGTAGTAAAGGAATCCGCTTTAAATTCAACCGACACCAGATCTGATATCAAAGTAGCCTTTTTTGAAGCAACAAAATTGTCTATGAAGAGCAAAATTCCTCGATTTTTGGATTCATCTACATTAACAGAGAATCGGGAATCGATTTAATCAAGAACTGTACAGTGACTCAGATCTTGCAAGAAAATTTAAGGCTTGGTCATGTAGACCGAATGGAAAATGGTTCGATCAACCGGTAAAGTGTGAGTTTTGTGAAACTTTAACGAGAATTCAAGCTTTATGGGTAAATAAAATTGATACAGTGTCACTGCGAGCATAATTGTAAGCAAACATAAAACAAAAAAAGCAAAAAACAAAAATAGTGAACACTCAATGGAGACAAATTTCTATACAAGTTTTACAAAACCCGAAAGTATTTCTTAAACAAAATAAACTTACAGATTTGCTCAGGCGGTATATCACTGTCGGGTTTAATTGCACACTTTCGTTTGGTTGCAATTCTTTTATCATCGGCTGCTTTCATCATTGAGAAGGTATCGCCACCACCACCAGACGACGGTGTATTCGTTTCTTCTTTTAAAGAATTTGCCGTTGGTTGGTTAGGAGAGGTCGTCGTGGTTGTAGCCGTCGTTGTCATCGGAGATTTCTTCTGATCTGCCAATCCGATTTGACTGGCCAATTCTGGTGACTTTTTAACAAATTCTTTAATACTCTGCTGCATCAAGCGCTCGTCTTCGGCTTTAAGGCGATTTATACATACCCGAAGGCGACTTTTACTATTTGTCGTCGATCTGGAAGCATTTGAAACGCTTGAATTCACTGAATTCGATCTTGCTGGCAATATTCTAGTTGTGGATGGTGATGATGCTGTTGTCGTTGCGGTAGTAATGATTTCCGATGATGCAGTGACTGCAGTATTATTAGGAAGAGTTGTTGCATTGGGCATCTCGGTGTTGGCATTCGCAATGTTTTTCATTGAACCGTTATTGTTGTTGGACATATTGATATTGGTAGTTGATTCTTTTTGTTGCTGTGGTTGATTTTGGCCACTGGCACCGATTTGATTGGAATCTGGTGCAGTACTTGCCTGTGCCGGTGATGGACCGCGCAACTCGAAATTCTTGCTTTGTTGTTGCAGGTATTCGCTGTTGCGAGGTGTTGTCTTTTGGGGAAGAGCTGCCTGTTGTTTTTGTTGGGCAAAATGTTGCCGTTGTAGATTGAGAACGTTTTGGAAGTTTCCTTGAATAAGTTGAGGTACCTGTTGGGCAGACGGTAGCTGCTGTTGAGACAGGTTTGAGTGTTGTGGCGCTGGCGACTGCGGTATTTGCTTAGATTGCAATTGTTTTTGATTTTGTAGTTGTTGTGGCTGAGCATTTATTAGTTGGGGTGGTAGTTGCTTTTGTTGTTGTTGTTGTTGTTGTGGTGTCAACAGTTGTGCTGTTGCTTTTGCTTGTTGTTGAGGAACGTGTTTTGGCTGGGGCTTTTGCTGTTGTAACTGTTGCTGGGGAATACCTTGTTGCTGTGGAATTTGTGGATTTTGTTGTTTTTGAGGTGTTTGCAATGCCTGTTGTTGAATTTGTTGTGTGTTTGTTGACTGTTTTTGGGTTATTTGCTGTTGGTGTTGGGGTTGTTGTTGTTGTTGTGGAACTTGTGGATACTGTTTTTGTTGTGATTGAGGTTTGTTTTGCAATTGCTGCGGTTGAGCAACAGTATGCGCATTAATAACAGTTGTAGTCGGTTGTTGTTGAATTATAACAGTTGGTTGTTGTTGAGGAGGAGTTGCCAGTATAACCGTTTTTTGTTGATGGTTCTGTTGAATCACAGGTTGATGTTGTTGCTGCTGAACAACAGGAGTATGCGGTTGAATAACTGATGTTTGCTGAGAAACAATTGGTTGTTGTTGCAATTGTTGGTGTTGCTGATACAATTGCTGTTGCTGCTGTTGTTGTTGTTGCTGCTGTTGCTGTTGTTGCTGCTGTTGTTGTTGTTGCTGCTGTTGCTGCTGCTGTAAGAGAACAGCGGTCTGCTTTTTCTGATAAGCAACAATATTCTGTTGTGGACTTGTTGAAATTTGTTGTTTTGGCGAAACTACTTTTGGAGGAGTTACAACGTGCTGTTGTTGATCAACAACAGCAGCAGCTGCACTACGTCTTGTTCGCCTAACTGGACTTTCTACTGAGGTTTGGGGAGATTGTTGTTGAAAAGCTGTCGCATTAGCACTGAAAAATAAACAAGTTGAATTATTGTTAAAGGGAGATTCTAACTGAGAGTGTGAAAGAAACTTACACAAAATTATTTTGCACTGGCGATTTAGTCGCCGCTGGGCTTGGATTGATTATAACTTGTTGAAGAATTTGTGGCTGTTGTTGAAGTTTTCCATCAGGGGAAGGTACTGCCATAAATTTTTGCACAGTTATGTTGTTTATGACTGGCTGTTTCATCTGGAAAAACAATTCAAATTATTGATAAAGATAACTAGGACTTGGGTGGGTTAGCGTTTCCCTTGGGATTGCAAGAACAAGCTGGCAAGCTGGCCGGCTTTCTAGGCTTTTTGGGAAGAAACTTTACCAAATAATGTTGGAATGTTTAGCACAAACAAGAAGCTTTAATAAATTTTAACTTTGAACTTTAAAGAAGATCTTAGAATGGCTCTAGAACAAGCCTGTCCTCGAAGGACAAAATGACTAGGACCAGGAAAGCTTGAAAGAGGAGAATTGTTGCCCTTACCTGCTGCTGTTGTTGCTGTAAAAGATTTGTTACATTGCCGCTATTTTCTGGCAAGTTTTGTATGACATTCACACCTATTCGTTGCTGTTGTTGTTGTTGAATTTGGGATGAAGTGTGTGCGCCTTGTGACTGAGGCACATATTGCTGCTGCTGTTGTTGATGATTCTCTGAGGAAAAAACGTAACCAACAGTTCATTAAAGCAATTTAAAAGAAAAAAAGTCCAATAAAACTCACGTATTCGATGATTTTGTGGTGTGTTAAAGACAGTCGGTCTAAAAGTATAGATTCCTTGAAGTAATTCAGGATAAGTACTTATGTTTGTCACATGTTGTTGAATAGCATACTGGCTTTTGACCTCACTAGAAAGAAAAAGAAATTAAAATGAGTTCAACGGCGCGACAATGAGAGGCAAAAAGTCAACTTACATATTATCAGAATTGGTTTGTTCAATTGCATGTACCAATTGTTTGACTAAATTATCATCACGAACCGAAAGAAGATTGTTTGATTCATCAGCAACCAATGTATGGAATAGCAGTGATTTGTTTAGAGATGTTACACTCGACAGCGAGTCCGATACTGGAAGCTCACTTAATACTAAAGAAAAAGCATTAATGGGGTAAGAATTGTGAAAAATAAAGTGAAAAGGGGAATAACTTACAGTCGGACAGGCTTGTTAAGCCGGCTAATGTTGTTACCGGTACACTCGGTATGTCGCGATCGCTCATTATGTTTTTAAGGAGGATTTTTATGCATAACACTGTTTTTTTTTTTCTTTTTTTTGTGGTTGTTGTTTCCTTATCTGATTTCTATCGTTTTAACTGGATTTTAGTTTGAAATTTGTTGCTATTAACAATAGTCTATCCAAAACTTGGTTGGATTGCTGGAAAAGACAGAAAGAAGAATATTTCAGAATTTATTTGCTCAAATATTTTCGTTTTCCTTTCCGGTTGGCATATAAATTTAATTCTCGACATTTAGTTTTAATTAAAAAAAAATATAGGAAATTCGAATGAGTATCAATTTAAGATTTCGAAACCTCTCATTGGTGATCAAGGCTATGGGATGCAATTGTGGTATTACAGACAAATAAAAGGACCAACCTTCAAACCAAAACATAAACATGTTCGGCATTTCGTATACACTGCCGGTCAAAAGTTTGAGACCACCTCTGAGCTGTGAAATTTGAGAACTATCGAGTTTTAACCCCGAAACTGTAGTTTTAGGAAAAATGTTAATAAGTGAAAAAAGTGAAGGGCATGTCTTGTCGTAAATGATAGAAAAATATGGAGTTTTCATAAAAAAACCTTCCTTTAAATTCAATAATTTTTTTAAACATTCTGGGCAATCTTCCTACAAGTTTTGTATTTTTTTCTTGTGGGATATTATTCCAGCAATTTTGTAGAGTTTCCCAAAAAGCAGATTCCGATGTTATGTGGTGATTCCGGACATTTCTGTCAAGCTCATCTCATAAGAGCTCAATGGGGTTAATATCTGGAGACTGCGGTGGCCATACCATTACTTTTAGAATTTCCTGTCTTCTTTTTGTTTCAGGTATTCCCGGCAAAGTTTTGAAGTGTGTTTCGGGTCATTGTCTTGCTGGAATACAAAACCTTCACCGATTAATCGGAGTCCAGATACCAAAACGTGGTCTTCCAATATCGTTTTATAGACTTCTTTATCCATTCTTCCGATCACTCGTGTCAGATCTCCCACTCCATCGAAGGAGAAACATCCCCACACCATTACTGAACCGCCTCCATGCTTTACAGTTGGGACCATACAGTCTGGTAGCATCTTATGTTCAGCGCTGCGCCTGACGTACACTCTGCGATTTGAGCCAAACACCTCAAACTTGGACTCATCGCTCCATAAGACTCTGTTGAAGTCTTCATCTGTCCAATCCTGATGGGTTTTGGCCCATTCCAACCGTTTGATCTTGTTTTGGGGTCGTAGAAGGGTTTCCGCACTGCAACGCGCCCAAAAAGTCCAGCATGCCTTAACCTTCGTTGTATCGTTGATACAGATAGTGGTTCTTCCCGCATTTCATTGATTTCGGCGCGTATTTCTGGTGCTGTTTTCTTCCTAGAACGCTTGCTTATGGTGATGATATGCAGATCTTCGGTTTTCGTCGTAACTCTAGGTCGTCCTGACCTCGGTTTATCCTTAAAACCGCCGGTACTAGAGTAACGCTGTATGGTCCTGTGAACTGCTCTTTGGATATCTTCAGTTTTGTGGCGATTTCTCTTTGCGAATAGCCTTCTTCAATAAGGGTCATAATCGCAGATCGAGTTTCAGTAGTTAATTCCTTTACTTTCCCCATGATGCGCACTTTGTTTACTGAAGAAGATCACGGTCTCAAATAAATTTAAATTGGATCAAACCGAGCATTATATACAAAATCCTGAATATGCAGGTATTCAGATTTTACATTTTTTACCTTTTAACATTACCCAAGTCATAAAAATATTTCAAATTGAATGTAACCCTTTTGAAGGTGGTCTCAAACTTTTGACCGGTAGTGTATGTTCTCGCTACGATTAAAGAAAAGTGTCCATTTTAATTTGAGCTGGTTTACTCTCCTCTGCATATCATTAATCATCCTACACGCGTTTACTTCAATTTTATGTGAACGAAAGGACAGCAAGGGTTGTTTTCTCAGTCGCGTGGCACAGTAACAAACCTGATCTTTTTGTTATACAAAATAAAGCAAAAGCCATTTTGTTGGAGTACATGCATGAATATCTTCTTTAGATACACAATTCAATGGAAGGAAATTTGGCAAATTGCACCTACATTCAAATTATTGCTGTTTCAAGATCCTTTTCCAATACGTGAATATTTTTCTTGGAGAAAACAACACTGATACATGTGTAATTGTTCAATTGTCTTGTCAAATACAATGATGAATTATGTGTAAAGAATTTGACGGAGAGTATCTTGAACTTCCTGCCAGGTGATTGTTATTTCAAATTTAAGCAAAATGAGGAAGGAGGGAATAAAATGTATATTCAGAGTATGCGATAGTTAAGGTTGACCTACTAAGGATTTCACCATCACTTTATACACAAACAGCACCAAGATGGATGCTCAGTGTAGGGGCTGGTGTCTTCTCTGATGAACTAGCCTTTAAAAAATCATTTCGACTGCCCGATAGAGGAAGTGTATTTCAGGCTGAAGTACAAGCGATTAGACAGTCATGTAGACGTATTTTTTTGCCTCAATTTTTTATCCATGTAAAAATTTGGGTCCGACCGATATATGGACATTGGCATGCCCTTCCTGTCTTGTGTTTAAACTTTTTCCGGTTTTCCTCAGTAGGAATTGGCTTTGTAAACAACGGAAACTAACCTCTTTACAGCTCATATCAAACCAAACGTCCTCTTGGGAAAGATCCTAAAAAAAGTTATTGAGACCGTCCCAGTCTGACGGCTCCATAATGGAGCTCGATGTTGGCGCTGGTTTTTTCTCTGAAGAACTAGAGTAGGTAGAAATGGCTGTCCCACTTCCGCTGCTGTAAGACACAATTAGAGCTGATGTGCACCGTTTTTGATCGTCAAGCTATAGACCGCTGCCTGATGAAATCCAAAATCGTTCAAGAGCGTAAGTAAGAACTCGCAAGCTTCAACGATAAAATTCAAAATTATCTTGTTTATCTGGAAAAGGAAATCGCTGACGAATTGGCCAGGATGGGATCCAACCTTCTAGTACCTTTAGCTGATTAAGTAAGGATTCCTTTGGGAGTCTTGAAAACAGATATTCAAAACCACTTTTTCAAGAAATCCAATGTTAGATGGAACAATCTCACTATCTGCATTATTTCAAGGCAGATATGGCCCACTATCGATCATAAACACCTCCAGGAACTTCTGTACAGGCCTAGGTCAGGACATTAGTAGAATTGTTGCCATTTGTACAGGCCACTGGCCAATCGAACAACATGCCATGAGACTTGGTATTTCCTACAACGAGTTCTGCCGACGTTGTAGAGATGTGGAGACACTTCAGCATTTGTTGTGTGAATGCCCAGCCCTAATTAACGCTAGAACAACGGCTTTGGAGGCTCCTTTCCTACACGATCTTAGCGAACTCTCAAATAATATCAAGATAAAGAACCTGATTCTTCATATTAACAAAACCAATTGGATTAAAAGAATCCATATCTCCACTATGCACTCTAATAACAGTATTGTTTTTTACTTATTATTCATTTTCAGGTACTCTCGGGTTTTTGGTATCAAAACGGCACAATAAAGCGCTAATTATGTTCCCTGGGAAGAATCTGACATGGACAGCCATTTCTATCTTACCACTTGATTTGTTTACCTTATTGTGACAATATTACCTTCTCCAGTACTCAAATTTTGATCCAAGAGTCAATAGAGAATGTACGTAACTTACTTAGTCCACAACGGACCGTAAGCGTTGTGGACTTCGGCCTCAATCAACAGTCTCCGCCAGCCAGCTCGGTCCCTAGCTAGCTATCTCCAGTTTTGCACTCCAAGTACGTAACTATAATACCATTTTCTTTCCCGTCAACAATTACCAAACCTACATTTCATATCCGTTACGAGCTTCTTGATACAAGTTCCCCAACCTATTACGATTATTGAAGTAAGGAACGTCAATCCTTCGAGCGTTGTGCTAATGTTCCACTGTCCAATGCCATCTTAAAGCATTCTTAAGCACTATTCACATGAGCACGAACGACGTGCTTTAGGGAGTTTAAACCTCCATTTTAATTAGGTATCTACTTTGTATTACAAGCGAAACTCGTTGGTCTTGAAGTGAATGAGGACAAAACAAAGTACATGCTATCCACACAACAAAGCAACATCAGTCCACCGCCTACGACAAAACGTCACTGTTGGTAGCAGCAATTTCGATGGTAGTTAAGGAGTTCACCTACTTGGAACAAACATCAATCCCACAAATGACACCTAAGTGGTGAATCCGAAGAAGAATTACCCTAGCAAACCGCTGCAGATTCGAGTTGGCCAACACATGGGTTCAAAGCTCCTCACTCGAAAGACAAAGTGTTACATACAAAACCTTGATTTATACCGTCCACACTACTGCGCCGAAGTGTGGACGATAAGTAAAAAAGGGAATTCTTCGACGGATTTCGGTCCCGTAAGCGACGATGGCGAATGGAGAAGAAGGTTCAACCGAGAACTGTATGAGCTGTCCCAAGATGTGGATGTAGTCCAAAAGGCAAAGAAAAGACGACTGCATTTGCTCGGCCCACATCGAGCGAATGACGACAACGCTCCAGCCATGAAAGTCTTCTCATCACAGCACCCAGGTTCGAGACGAGAAGGAAGACCGAACCTACTACGGTACAAAGGACCAAATGACTGCGGATGCCAGAGCGCTTGTTTTCGGCGGCTGGAGAGTGCATGCGAAGGACCGTTTCCGATGGAAGGATGCGTTATCTCAGGCGAAGATCCTTCATGGATTGTGAGCCGGATAAGAAGAGAAGAGATCTACTTTTTATTAACCGCTGATCTTCTTAACTTTGGGAACAGTCCGACAAGCAGCCAAAAAGAAATGTATGTTATGGCAAACGAATTTTGAGGTTAAGTTCGCGCATTTGTTAATGAAATAACTTAAGGTTAGATTCCCTTTAAATACTTTTTACGCTTTCTAGGCAAGAGCTTACTTATTCAATCTGAGTGCTTTCCCGAACCTGAGTATTATGTTAGGACGTAATCTCAACAATGTTTGATAAGTTTGTTCTACTTAACCACGACCAAAACAAAGAACATCATCGTTTACTCGACCAGGAATTTTTGTTTAACGCCATAACCCAAGTGAATTGTGATAAGTCTTATTTCCTAAATCTACTAGGGAAACCCCTTACCGTATTGATCATTTAAATTATTGGTTTAGTCACGCAAGAGTGTCCAATGAAGATGAATGCATTCTGCTGTTGTTTATTTATTTTTCGCGATCTAACTCTTTCGGTTTCCATATTTTCTCAAAATAAAAACAAAAGAAAAAATGTAACCCTTTTAACGCGAAAAAAAAGTTGGAAAAATGGATTATGGCACCATTCCATTCCGAAGAAAAAATGTCAGCTTTTGCCGCCAGTTTGACTTTACATGCACACGATCTATTTTGTGTTGCAGTCGCTCGAGAAGAAAGAGAAGTGTATCTACTCGATACAAAAGAAGCACTTGCACAGGCACAGATTTTGAAGTTTATAAATCAAAACTATGAATTTTCACTTGCTTATTTTTTCCCTTCTCAAAAATTAACACATTTTTTTTACTAAAATAATTAATTTCCCTTACATTACCGTTCTACTGCAACCGCCTTCTACACCATTAATAAATTCAAAAAAAAAAAAAAAAATAGAACACAAATTTCCCTCCCGTACGAAAAAAAAACACACACGCACGCATATTTTTTGGCACTCGGACTCCTCAGCAATGGAGGAAGGAAAAGGAAAGGCAAACAGCTAGCAAATTTTTTTTGTTCTTACAAATTGCAAAATTCGCTACTACTTGGCGACCTTTTGGGTCGACTCACCTGGAATTCCTCGAAATGCCTCAAAATTTCACGTTATAGATGAATTCTTTTTAGAAATGGAAATTTTTCGACAAACACTTCGCAACGCCAGCATCAATGTCCAAAGAAAAATCCAAAAACCAAAAAGCGACAGCAACACAATCGTGAAAATGGTGCTACCTCGGCTGCTTCTAGTTTTGCTGGCGATGGTGGTGGTGCTGGTGGCGAAGGCGATGGTGGGGTGGTTGCTGCTGTTTTTTGAGATGGGCTGCTGCTGCTTCAGCGGATGGTAATGACTTTGTTCGCCACGATAATTATTTAAGTTTCTTACAACACAATTGTTCATTATTTCACTTGAAAATTAACATTAACAAACATTTCATTTCGTTGGGACATGCATTTGCATATTTTGTTCACAACTCAAACGACAGGAGAAACTTTGTATTTGTTTTCTTTTTTTGTGTTTTCGTTGAAATTCTTGACAAAAGAAATTTCAAAGTAATGTTAACCAAGAATTTCCTATTTATTTTAATTTTCCCAATGAGAAATTTTACAGTTTTTAACTATTGCACTCTTTTACACTCAAGGACATTAAATCAAGACTATCTCGTTTTGACATTAGCGGTTTTGCTGTGGGTATGTGTATATGGCGAGGGAAAAATAGAGAATTTTTTTTTAGGGTTTTGGTTTTAATTTTAGGTTTCACTGCAAAGCAAATTTTAATTGAATTTACATGATTATTTTGAGAAAAACACAAATTCACTGATGTTTTGTTATAAAATTGAATGTTTTCAAGTAATTTTTGATGGAAAATTTGACATTTTTAAGTATTTTGACTGGGATTGATTTTAAATGGCGACGTCTGAGCGAGAAACAAACACCAAACATGAAATTTTATTTTTCATCCTTCACGTCTAGTATTTTTTGCGTGGTGGCGTTGTAGTTGGTAAAACTGAGTGGAAATGGGAAATTTATGATGAGCATTTAATATGCTAATGTTGGTGTGATTGCGTGTTTGGTTTGTGTAATAGCTATGTGTTGGGTTGTGGCTTTGGTGAGTATAGAATTTACTGGAACAGGGGTGTTATTGAGGCTTTGTGAGGAGTATTATTTCGAATTAAGTATGATTTATATATATATTTGTTCGATATTCTAATATTTAACGTTCATAAATCGAGCTGAGAAGCCATTTTTAAATATTTTTAAAAAATCTGTCATTTCGAAATTAGTTAATCAGCTTTGCTGATTGTTCTTGACGACAACAAGACTCTAAAGTTTAGAGCCTGGTTCCCGTCAAGAATCGACTGGGAGCAAGGCGATGTGACGGGTGACTTCGACACAACTATCTTCACGGATGGTTCAAAGATGGAATGCGGTGTAGGTGCAGGTGTCTTCTGTGAATCTCTTAAGATTTCAAAATCCAATAGACTTCCCGATTTTGTCAGTGTATTCCAGGCAGAATTGTTAGCGATATGGAAGCTTGAATAGTCCTTAAAGATATCCCACAGACCAAAATGTAGCTATACTAACAGACACAGTCAGGCAGCTTTTAAGCCATTGATTCAGCTTTATCATCTTCTAAACTGGTCCAGGAATGCAAAGAGGCAATCAAGGAACTCGATTTGAGCGTCTCTCTAATCTGAATACGAGCCATAGGGGCAATGAGGGAAATGAGAAGGCAAATGAGCTAGCTAGGCACGGATCAGCCCTTCACAACTCATTGGCAGTGAGAGTATATGCTCCTCTTGGAGTTGTGATGGGCTATATCCTACCAAATACACATACCACCTAATTATGTATAGGTGGAATAGTTTAATGAGTTGTGTTATATCTAGGAAAATCTGCCCGCTTATAACAAACCAAAATCAATCAATTTAATTTCCAAACCAAGGCATGACATAGCCAGGATTGTTACTACCTGCACTGGGCATTGGCCTATAGGGGACCATGCGGAAAAATTGGGAATACCACTTAACACTTTCTGTCGTAGCTGTGAGGACCCACACTTTCTCTGCCATTGCCCGGCCTTGGCTAGGAAAAGAGCACTCCACTTAGGTAAAGAATTCTTCAACGGTATTGAGGAACTCTCAGAATTCAAGATCAAAGGCATGATCTCATACCTCAATAACACAAACTGGCTTTAGCGCCCCCTTACCTCTCCTAAACTAGATGGCACTATGACACAAAAGACCGTAGTGTAGGGAGATTAATACTACATTATGTATAGGATTGTACCTGCGAAATATAGATCCTTCCTAAGCCATCCAAATCTTTTTAGAATCTCACGAGGTATGGTATCAAAACGACACACTCAGAGCTAATTATGTCCTACACGTCAGTGGGACAGCCCTTTCTACCTACCTAACTACCTTAAAACGCTGTTCAAATCACGGGAGCTACGAAGCTCTCTTGGATGAATCCATTTTCTTGGATCATTCTTTTTTCCCCTTTCGGTGACCCAAACGATATGAGTAGTTAGATGAGTTCGATTGTAGTTTTTAGCATCACTAACTATCGTAAGATCTGTACGGGAATTTCGTCAAGCCTCTAACCATAACCTTAACCTTAACCTTATTGCCTTACAGCAATTTAAATGGTTTTCTCTCGAGTGGATAGAAAAAAGCATCGATTTCGATTACGCCTTAAGTTAATTTTTCACAGTTCAAAAATTCAGTGTTTTTTTGCGAGGAGAAGAAAAAGAAGTATTCACATGAGGAGAACGAACAAATTATTTTGTTTAAATTGCAATTATGCTACTGCAATTCCATTGCAGTCAGAAAAAACTCTTACCTCATCATCAATCTAAACCACTGCATGCAACCGATAACAAAACAAAAGAGTTGATGCAAGAACTCGAAAACATCAAATCTTGCCTACAATTGGTCTTAGCCTAAGACTTTTTTCCTCTTCTTATGTGTCATGATTTGTTTTGTCTTATTAAAAATTTTCTGCAACAAATTTCAATTTCTATTCACACCGGAAATACAATTCTCAATCATTCCATAATCGCATCACGTCTCCACAAACTCATTCTAGCGAACAATGTACTGTGTCACATCTTTGCTGTACTCCCATTCTCAGTGTGTTACAGATTGATAACTACTAAGATAACTGAATGGTTGAGGAGAATATTCACTTTTCTAAGTCTTCTATGATCTTAATTCCACAAATCCACTGGCAGATAATAAGGAGATGAGAAGTCTTTTTAGGATAAATTGAGATATTTTTAAGAGACAACTTAACCCAACTTCTCTTAAGAAATCTGTCTATCTCTCTTTTCTTAGCAGTCGTTTTTAAGTCGTCTCGTCATATACCCTACCATACCTTCAATGAATCACAACTTCAGCTTCTCGAGTTAGTATAACGAGAACCGAGCGAGGCTTAAGACTATCAGTGAAGTTATCCCGACGGTGTGGTGTTATAGATTAAAATTCGTCTTTCATTTAAAAAAAGGTGAATAATTATTAGGAAAGCGTATCTGTTTGCAAAATGTGAATAATCCTTTTTAATTTACAAAGAATTCGATCATTCGTGTTGTGAGAATAAAGTTATTCACGAAAACTGTGCCAGTGACCGCCGAGGTAGCCCTTGTGGATCATATACGTCTTATAGTCTTTGTTTTGTTGATACGATTTGACCTTAATTCGTAACGTGTAAAGTGAAAAGTTGTTGTCACCGTTGCTTGGTTTGTATAAGCCTCTACTAATTGTGATGCTAGCTTAAACCTTTTTTCTCTCATACTTTTAAATTCTTAAGCATGGCTTGGCATCGGTGTTAAGTGTAAAATGTGGTTAGGCGCGTTATAAGACCAACTACGGTGCTATTATAAAGAGGTTACCTCATTTTTATTTTAATGAAAACAAATGGAAGCGCCAGAGAAGTCAAATAGAAACGCAATGCATAGTTATTGATGTCAGACTCAGACTCAAACTGAACACTGAATTTGAACGAGTTCAGCTTGTTGCAGTTGATCTATTTCGCTTTGGATTCCCCTTCTTTTATTTCTCTGTTGGAGTCTTGATTTGCCCTTTTGTCTCCCACTCAAAATGTCTAGGTATAAGGAATTATGTAACCATTCTGCATCTTTTGTTTTATTCTTCAGTTTCCTGTGCATTTAGTGTAATGCAATTTCTTTTTTTTGTTATTGGGATCTTTCATGCCTGAATGCTTTGAGCTTGAATCAGATAAACTCTGCACAATGTTGAGCTTGACTTGAGCTTGAGTGCAGACTTAAAAAAATTCAAATGGAGGCATTGTTTACATTCGGCTTGAATTACTTTGTTTGAAGAGTAAAGCAAAAACAAGGGGGTGATGTTGAATAAACAAATAATTTGAGTTGAACTTAACTTTTGAGTCAGTCAACACTTAAATCTATTGATTTTATAACTTGATTTGTTTTATTTATGATTTTTGGAATCTTTTTAAACAGAACCTGATCAATTAAAAATGACGACTAAGGGGACAAGAAATCTTATTTAATCGCCTTTTTAAGCAAGCAGCAGAATAAATTGTGGTGACGTTATAATTTTAATTTGTTTCAATCGAGTTTGACTTTCTAAGATCTTACTCAAAAAAAAAAAGGAAATTGACAACAGATGAAAACCAATAGGGGACCCTGTCACACGTGCATCAATAGAATGCGTTTGAAATTGGTTTTTGTATGGAAATTTTAGAACAAATTAATACCTACACCATTCATATACGACATAATGGAGTTGAACGAGTCAACTCGGTATACCAAAGCTGTTCATCAACTCCAAATCGATATAGAAAATTCAAAGAAAAAACGGCAGAAATGAGGGTTTTAATCCGTCAAAACGTTTGCCATGCGCTGATAAAATTTGACAGTTGGTGGCTCAATAGAGTGATGAGATATGAAGCTAGATCACCAGAGGGATATTTCGTTCCAGATTTACGGGATTTGCCCCAAAAACGATCTAGATCCCATGACAGTTAATAACTTACTACTTACTTAGGTCGCGCTACAGTCGTTGTGGTTTGGGCCCAATCAATAGTCTCCGCCAGCAGCTCGGTCCTTAGCTAGCTGTCTCCGTTTTGCACGCTAAGTTGATTGAGGTCCTCTTCCATTGAGTTGCACCACTGAGTCGCGGTCTTTTTGTTGTTGCTTCGCAAACGAAATTCTTTTCTACGTATAGTCGGGAGTCAAGCGAGTACAAACCAACCTGGAGTACCAGGCCCATTGGTCTTGTGACTCAAGTGCAAGAGCCGGAAAACCGCTCCTTTTACGGCTTCAAATAAGTCGAATTAACCGAAAAGTAGTTCACAAGTAGTTCAAACCTAAAGGAATTGAAGATGCCTATCACCGTTGATTCCAAAAAAGAAATTTCATTCGCTGCCGTTCCCTCGATGGGAGTGCCTTGTTGGGAAAACTCTTTTGTTGTGGGGTAATTAGTAGTAAAGCCTACTTCGCTTCGACTGTCTTCATGGGATGTCCGTCTGCGGAAAAAGTTTCGCGATCGACCCATAGCTATAAGCTTCATAGTCAGTGTAGTAACCGTAAGCCCTTCGTACATCAAGGCTTACCCCATCGAAGGAGTTTAATAACTTAATAGAGCGTTAAATATAAAAACAATTCCCAAAAAAGGCGACGTTTCTCCTCCAATTAGCGACCGATTGCACTTACGTCCCTTCTTTTTTAGGTCATGGAAACGCTGATGAACTATCAGCTCAAGAAATATCTCGAAGACCGAAAGCTTCTTAATGACCGGCAGTACGGCTTTCGCAGCAACAGGTCCACTGGTGATTTGATGGTTTTATCTCACAGAACAGTGGAACAAATCTTTACATCGTTTTGGAGAAAGTAAGATTGTTGCACTTAAAGTCTGGCATCTTGCTCTTTTATCGAAAATGCGTGCCTTCTGTATCGATGAATCTCTTCTTCGTTGGATTAGAAACTTTCTTTCGAACCGTTCAATACAAGTTGTATTGGACGGATTCAAGTCTGAAACCCACAATATAAATGCTGGTGTGCCCAGGGCTCCGTTTTGTCTCCGACTCTCTTTCTCATTTTCATCAATGATCTCTTGTCTGTAACTTCTTATCCAATAAATTGTTTCGTTGACGATACCACCCTTAGCTATTCATATTCGTTTCCAGACTCACATCCCTTCCCTTCGGATGTGGAACTGCAACGGCAAAATATGATAAGCCATTAAACTCTGACTTAAACAGCATTGCACCATGGGGATTACAAAATCGCGTTGAGTTTAATGCTTCAAAAACTCAATGCTGTCTTTATCGTTAAGGCGAGACATACCCCCCTTGTCACTTCCATGAGTTGCACTCGCATATCTGTGACACCAAACATCTCGAAATTCTCGGTATGTGTATCACTGTCCACCTCTTGTGGAACGAGCACATACGCGTTGTCGCCAGAAATGCCGCAAGATGTTTGGGTTTCTTAAGACGGTGCAAGAATTTTTTCTACCCGTCTGATCTGGCTATTATCTACAAGACTTATATCCGTCCAAAGCTTGAGTACAATTGCCATCTTTGGGCTGGTGCTTAAGCCTCTTGGATGGTATACAAAAAAGAGCAGTAAAAATGATTGGTGACAGATACATCACTAACTCATTCACTTCACTGGAACACCGTCGTAACGTTTCGTGTCTCTACCGTTACTTCTACGGTTATTGCTCTAGTGAAATAGCCAGTTGCATTCCTCCTCTCAAACAATTCACCCGTAATACTCGCGCTTCTAGGAATGCCCATCAGTTTACCCTCGAGCCCAACTTCGGACGTACTCTCAAGTATAGGGAATAATTTTTTAGCCGTACTACGCGAATGTGGAACTCTCTTCCACACTCTCTCTTTCCCAGTCATTACAATGTTCAAGAATTTAAGACCAATGTACACCGACACCTTCTTTCCTACCCCTTCCTTTCCTCCTAATGCACTCACTGTGTCTTTGCCATAATAAGGGTATGAAAATCCCTTGAGTGGGTGCAAATTATAAAAAAAATAAAACTTAAAAAATTAGGAGCAAGCTAACTCTTTTTTTTTTTTTAATCAAATGAGTTGGAAAACCGAGTTTAGTCGTTCAACTCGAGTTGAAAAGAAAAAATAATCTAATTAACTCGGGTAAGGGCTCCAATTACAAAAAAAATGCCGCTACTTTAAATACCTAGACCCAGTTAGCAACAAATCACAGTGAAATGTCAAACTTGACATACTGTGACAGACTTGTCCTTATTGTGCATAGAAATGTAGATCTGTAATAGAAACTGTTTGTGAAGAGAAACAAGAGATGACAACAATTACATATTGAGTTACCTTTACAGATCTTCACCTATTTTTGTTGACCTGGTTTTAGTGAATACTGTTATTGTCTTAGCACGTATGTGTGTATGTAAATTACTCCACATCAGTGACTCGCAATAAAGTTCAACTTTGAAATATAATTCGTATTTTCACTACAAAAACAAAAACGTCTGTTTCTACCCACTTGGACATGGACATGGCACCATTTTATTTTGTTGCCAATTAATTACAACCAAAGATTGCCATATGTTATGACATTGAGTGTGTGTACATGTATAGATTTTGAATTTGTCTTGTCACTGTCGTCAAAAGTCAAATAAGATGTCGCTAAATAAAAGAGTTGAAGTGCGAACGTAAAGTACGAATATATAAGTGAAGGTTACGCTTGAAGCGTTGTTTGGTTTCCTATTACTTTGTTGCATTTTTTTTCCATTTCAATGACTGTCATTGTCCCCTATGAGCGAATGTTTACTAGTCCATCTATGACTTCACTTCAACAAACTATTTAGCGTTAAAACGAGTTATAAAAGTGTTGTGTATCTTTTATTGCAAATAAGGATAGAGAAGTTCTGCATTTATGTATGTACATTATATGCCCACATGAGATCAATCATTTGTCAGAGAAGATAATTTTAACTCCTACTTTATGTTCGCCCACTTATAAGTTGATGACGCTCTTCGGTGTTAAATATGATGACTACACTGAGAGTTGAGTTACGTAATCAATTGTAGACGAGTCGTAAATCGTAATGATTTTTAAGTTTATGCCAAGTCGTTGGAAATAAGAATTAATCTAATAGCCAGAGTGATAGCCTATGCTGATGACGTTGCTATAGCTGTTTCAGGGAAGAATCTAACTACCTTAAAAGAACTCTTACAAAACGCTCCAGATAAGCTATCACTTTAGGCGAATAGGTGTGGTTTAAGCGTTTACCCACACAAAACCTATTCCGCCCATCTACCCTCCTTCTATCAATGGTATCCAATTAAAGTTTTCAGAGGAAACTAAATATCTGGGTCTTCTTTTAGATAGAAAACTGAATTGAAAGAGCAACATACACCTACAAGAAAGTCATTGGTAGCAAATGGGGTCTGCAACCCAATTGGCTATACACAACGGTAATCAGACCGATTCTTCTTTACGATGTGACAGAATGGTGGACTGCCTTGGACGTAAAAATGAACTGCGATAAGCTTCGTAAAGTCCAACACTTAGCAAGCCTAAGTATAAGGGGATCTCTTCGCTCGACCCCATCTGCCGCACTTGACACCCTACTCTATCTGACACCTCTGGATATAATCAGCAAATAAAAAGCTGCTAGTTCTGCTATTCGCCTGAATGCCTCTTCACAGTGGACTAACAATAACATTGGCCATTCTTAATAATCTAACTAGAATCAATGCCAAATACACAGACTACACCATTCCCCAACTACAGTTCGACAGAAACTTTCAAACTTCTATACCTGGAAGGCGATCCACTTCTAAACAGATGGATAGAAAACTAGTGATGGGGTTGGTGGAGGTGTGTACTCTGAACGACTAAAACTTAGTATCTCATTCAGCCTTTCATATCATTGTAGCGTGTTTCACTCAGAACTTTTGGCGATTAAGGAGGTTCTGTCCCGGCTCAGAGGAAACGTGTTATCCACATCTGATATCCGGATTTTCTCAGATAGTCAGGCTGCTATAAAATCCCTGGACTCTGCAGTCAATTACGGTCCAAAACTGATCTAAGTGTCTGATATCCCTAGGCAGATTGCATATAAGCTCGTTAATTGGTGTCATTACTGGACACTGTCTTATAGGAAGACACGCCGTACGACTGGGCGTATTTTCTAATGATTTCTACAGAAGCTACATGGATGAGGATGAGGAGAAAACAGTCCTTCACCTCCTCTGCACCTGTCCTGGCTCTGGCTCATAAACGTATGATTCACTTAGGAGAATACTTTTATAATGATTTAAACGATCTCGAACACTTTAATCTTCTATACGTTTCGAAGGGAACTCTAATTGGTTTCAATGAAATTTCGAAGAAAGCCAATTTAGATTCATATGGTTACACAAGGGACTTCAATTGGCCTAGGTGTGTCTTTTACCATCCATGACAGCCATTTTAACCTAATTCCAATTAACCTTTGTTTAAGAATAAGAAATTAGGCCACATGGATCTGCCTGAAAACGGTTTGCTTAAATGACAATATGAAAAAATGAACGAACTTCTGTGTATAATTGCTTGTGGAATTCCCGACAACAGTTCAAGGCATAACGTATTTGTTCTGTTTTTAGTTTTTCGTTTTCTACAACTACAACTCATATGCAGTTACTTTTCTTTCATAACCGCTTCAACAGTACTAAACATCACATCACACATCAACGACAATAAAATACTATCTTCCTTTCATCGTTCACCGAAGTGCTTCACGTTGCGGTGTAGATAAATTAAACGACAGAATAACTTTTTGACAATGGACTAAAAACCCAACAGACCCATAATAACGACAAGTGCACTGCACTATGCGCAAGCCAACACGTCTTACGTTTGATGTGAAGTAATGAAGTATAGAAATATGACTTAGAAAAACCTTCAACTCTTCAAAGTCTTCATATTTGAACGGAGACATTGCATTCCATCATCGGCAATATAAAGAAAATGTGTACTTACTTCTACTTTACTTGCATAGGCTATAAAGTTGACTCTAGGTACGTAATATGTTGAAGCGAGCTACTGTCTGAAGTTTGTTTGGAAACTGCCAACTAGCGTGATTCCGTCAGCTCACCACAGTAGGACTGAGCAATGTCAAGAATGACAACAAAAACCATTGTTTTGAACATTTTTCATCATAACCTTCTTGTGGTTTTTCATTCCTCGGCCAATTTACTTTGACAGAATTGAATTTATAGATACACATCAAGCAGAGATCATAAAACACAAACTTATGCAAAAATATAGCTACCTCTGCTTAGAACTAGGTGGCGCTAGGTCAATGTCAATGGGGACACAAAAGATCAGAGATCACGCTCTTTGATCGGAGTTGAGGATGTGGTGAGTCGAAGCCGACCATCAACCATCCTTGGGGGAATCTAAAAAATGGCCGAAGATTCCTATGGTAGGGTGGGTAATGGCCTCACTGCACTAACACCAGCAGTGTCTCTGACGTAGGGTAGTCCGTCCGTCTATTCCTAGTCCTATTTTTCCCTATGTATTTAGGCCTGATCTGTGTATTTGTTTGCAGGTGAGGTTAGGTTTCGGGGGCAAGATCCCCCCCCGTCCGACGAGCTGACGCCGTGTATCACAAGCAGGCCGCGTCCCCGGAACTTGGCATTCTTTCCCTTTTCCAACCCTAGTATCCCATTCCTAGGTTTCTTCCTTCCCGAAATCTGACTTGTCAGATTTTCCCAAGGCTCCCCTCCTCTTGCCTCGCAGCTTAGGAAATTCATCATCAGCACTAGCCGTGTTTTTTTCACCACTCAGTAGCCAGCATACCAACGCTCCAGTTCACTTTATCTGTCAAATTTAATTTATATGGCAACTGTTACATAAAACGTCTCTAAATGGAACTGAGGGTTGCGTCTGGGATCAAGAAAAATAGCAAATACTTCAACCTAAGACAGTTCATAACTCAGATCATTGGATTCCCGTAGTAAAATAATTCTTTTTAACGACGCCATCAGCGCTGTCTTCTTTTCAATAATTGAATGTTCTATCGCCGACACAACTGTCATTTTTTTACTGTCCTTTTTATCAATTGCAATCCAAATTGTTGTTGTTTGCCGAGGGAAATTTTGCTATGCTGGCTACTGAGTAGTGAAAAAAAACATGACTATTGAAAGAACGCTATAGACAATTTCGACACCACCTAATTTTGTCTTACTTTGCTTAGAAATGCGCCCTACTGTCTCCAATCATACATTTTGTTCAACAAGACAATATTATTTGTTCATGTGTGAGGTAATTCACGGAAAGTACCTGATAGTTTGCCCAGTTTCGAGGGAAATCTTGAAATTTTCAAACAACTTATTTTTGTTGTTTTATGAATTTCATTCAGGTAATAACTGCTTCTTGTTGTTCTCCCCTTTTTATCTGTTTGCTGCTTCTATATTGTTCAAGAGAATATCTAGAGCTCACGAGAGTCTTTTTGCCCGTTTGGTTTACACAAATTAATTTTACACTTTCGCTTTCCTTATCAACGGATACAGAAAGAAAGTGAAGCGGTTTCTTGGATGGTTTGTAATGGCCTTTTTGTGTCGTGTTCACTCAACTTGGCTAAGTACGTACTAGCATGTATAGGTGCGTATGATAGGCGCGGAATTTGTTTGTTGCCAAAAGTCTAAATGGAGATTTGTTGTTTTTGAATTTCGTAATTTGTTTGTCATCATTGTTGGCTTGAAAACCGTTTGAACTTTTAAAAATATAAATTGAAGTGAAAATTGGAGTTGTTAAGGCACAGATGACTTTGTTATGGTTTCAGTTGCATATTGTACAAATTCTGAAATTAGGACATGAGGTGTCCACTTTAATATCTCCCACTCGTGTTTCGTGTAAGTTCCTGGACAAATCTTCCTACAAGATTTTGCACAGGGTGAGTTTAAATGGAAAAAAAACACTATGAGCCGAGCCTGTGAATCATGGTACTCTCTTGACCCATTGTAGCTACTAAAGTTGGACAGTACGTGCGTACGCTCATATCCCACACTGGAGTAAGTAATTGGACGAGTTCCATCACCGGATTACGCACAGGGTAAGTTCATACCATACATACCATAAGCAGAACGTCGTGGGTTCGAATCTTACTCGTGCCCATAGCTTTTATTTCATCTTTCACGGGCACTGCCTCTTGCGAGTGCTTCTCAACTTTGCCGTTCGGAATCGGCGTTAAATTGTAGGTCCCCTCAATTCTTCACACGCACCTAGAGAATTGTTGATGAGAGTAAGCCACTTATGCCTTGGCTTTTCAAGAACTGTCGCGCTACTCTATTTTTTTTTATTTTTATTTAAGTTCAAATGAAAAAAAATCATCATGGTACCCCTTCAAACCTCTGATGTAGCTACTAAGGAATATTGCCCTGCCCTCTGAAATTTGGACATCAGGTACGTTCGTTTCTACTACTTAACATCGCCTACAAGATCCTCTCAGCCGTAATATATGAAAGTCTGAAGCCTTTCGTCAACAATCTGATTGTTCTTTATAAATGTGGCTTCCAGGCCAGGAAAGTCAACCATCGACACAAATTTTCACGTTGCGGTAGATCCTAGAAAAGACCTATGAACTCCAAATCGATACCCACCACCTTTTCATCGATTTTAAGGCCGCGTATGATAGCATCTACAGAGACGACCTGTATAAAGCTATGTCTGGTTTTTGCATCCCTGCCAAGCTCGTTCGCTTGTGCGACGATGGAAAACTCATGCTGCTTCATCAAGGTTGGCAACCAGCCGACGGAATCTTTCGACGTCAAATAAGGATTCAGACAAGCGATGCACTGTTGTGCGATTTCTTTTACATCGTTCTTGAGAAGATAGTGCAGAAGTCCACCGTCAACACCAGAGGCACTATCTTCCAAAAATCTGTTCAACGATGGTATTGATGTAATGGAAAGAACACAGCGTGATGTCAATGTCGCCTTTGTGAAGATTGAGACAGAAGCGTCAAAAATGGGTTTACAGAACGTCACAGCAGACGCATACAATTTCGAGGTAGTAGAGGAGTTTGTCTACCTAGGCTCCGCTATAAACACGGGCAATAACACCAGTGCCAGCGGCGCCGAGATCAGACGAAGAATAACTCTTGCTAATCGCTGTATCCTTGGGCTAAGAAGGCAAAGGGGGCTTTTCCACTCCCTCTCTCGAGCAACTATGGTAAATTGTACAACAACCTCATCATCCCAGTCCTGCGGTATGGTGCAGAAGAATAAACCTTGACAAAATCTGATGAATGTGCCTTAGGCTGTTTCGAGAGGAAAGTTCTTCAGAACATCTTTGGCCCCGTGCGCATTGAAGGGGAATGGCGAAGAAGATACAACAGCGAACTTTACGGGCTGTACAACGACATGAACCTAGCCAGATGGGTTAACATCCAGAGACTTAGATGGCTCGGTCATTTAGAGCCGATGGACACCAATGCTCTGGCCCGGAAAGCCTTCGACACAATTCCCGAGGGACGTAGGAGGATAGGACCGCGACACAGGTGGAGCACTCAAGTTGAAGAGGACCTCAATCAACTTGGAGTGCAAAACTGGAGACAGCTATAGCTAGGGACCCAGCTGGCTGGCGAAGACTGTTGATTGTTGCCCAAGTCCACACCGGACTGTAGCGCCGCCTTAAGTAAGTAAGTAAGGTGCCTTCTTTCATATCCCACACCAGGGGTTAATTATTGGCCAAATTTCCAAACTGGATTTCGCACAGGGTTTCTGGTGCAGTTTGTTTGCCAAAAATAAATGAATGGCCTCCGAAATATATAAAAACAAAATCGATTGCTAATAACAAAACTCTTCATTGAATCATCAGCAAAATTGAAGAAAAATTACAACCTTGTTAAGTATCCATGAATGATCATAATCCATCATAAGCAGAAGTTTAAATGCTCTGACTCATCGTCTGTTGTGTTTTCAAATACTAACGACCTTAATCGTCTTCTAAAACCCATTCTAAAAAAGTGTATCCATTGTTTAACAAACAACAAAAACCATAATTATATATTTTTTCAAACAAATTGCCTCAAGGCCAAAAATATCCATTTGTTGATATTACTTCTTTATTTGCTTTACTTTGCAGGCAAGATCCGAGCACAAGTCTTAGGTCAAAAACAAATAAAAATTTATGAAGACATTTGATTACTGACTTTTAATTTTTGTGTGAGAATTCTTGGGAGTATGAAGAAAATGGTAATGCTCTAATTAACTTGCGCATTTTGAAACTATATGGGAAAACGAGTTCCTAGACCTACAACTAAATCTCCAACTAAAACCCGGTTACCGATGGAACGGTGAAGATTAATGGATGTGTATGGATCGATTCCTTAATTAGCAGTGTCCGCCCACTGTGAGGAACACCTTTCTGGTGATATGTTGCAGATTCCCATTTAGACCTCAAATAGGTTATTTTACTTGCGAGCTGTGATTCAATGTGGCTGTTAATGGCTTGGTCATCCTCTTCGGACTTAACTGTTTTTATACATTTTTACGAGGGCGTTCAAGTTTCCACAATTATGGACAAAAATGCGGACTGTGGGAAGTCGGTTTCGTTAGCAACAATCTTCCGATGATACAAGTTTCTTAAAATTGACTCTTCACTTGTCGATTTCAGTTTCAACGTTAAGTTCAAAGAAAAAACATGATTTTGGTGAATTTGAGGTCAAGTTTTAAAAATAACGAAACAAACACTAAAATCCGTAATGGTCCAAACGTCAAGCTTAAATTTACTAGAAGTGATAAATGATTATAATTGACAAGTTAGCAGTGGTAATAAAATTAGTTACGACTCATGATGCATCAATCATCTCTATTTTTCAGGTAGTAAATGAGAGATTTGTATTGCCAATTTTAATCAATTCCTTAAATGCGAAGGGTATGTTCTGTTTTCGAATTCTAGCCTCCACTTTTTATTGAAAATTATTGAAAATAAATGTTTCCATAACAAGGTGCTTAGGGGTAGGATGCTTCAAGACACAAACTGATGGTATGGCCGCTGAAGGTTAACCCGTTCTATTTTTTTATTTTTCAACTCGAGTTGAACTGCCATCTTGGATCATCGAACGAGTAAGCCTAATACTTCTTATTTTTAAGTGCTTTTGATTTCAGTTTTTAGATTTGTTCGATAGGGCTACTACGGCATATTCGCAGCCCAGGCCTATAAGGAGCGCTTTGGCCGGCTCTTCATCTTAGAGTTAAACTAAAAACCTGGCCCTCCAGGTTGGGGGTTGTACGTGACGGCCACATAAAGAAACTATAGTTCCGAACCAGCAACAAGCCTCGGATACGGACGGAATTAATGATGACGACCCACGCAAACGATTTAAGGACAACGAATTTCGGTCTTGCACGTGGAATGTTAGGTCCCTTAACAGGCCACGTGCAGCCGAACAACTAGCGGAAGCCCTTCACTGCTATAAAGCAGATATAACTGCCATCCAAGAAATACGATGTGATGGTCCGGGCCTACGTCAAATAAACAATTGCTATATTTACTACGGCGACTGTAACCGGAAACAAAATCATCGTCTATTTGGATGTGGATTTGTAGTTAGGACTCGACTCCGGAGGCAGGTCTTGAGTTTCAACTCAGTGAATGAGGGCATCACTACAACCCTTATCAAGGCTTAATTCACCAACATCAGCTTCATCTGCGCTCACGCCCCCACTGAGAAAAAGAATGAAGACACCAAAGACGGGTTCTACGAGCTCCTCGACAAGACCTATGAGCAATGCACCAGCTATATGACATTAAAATTGTCCTTGGAGATTTTAATGCTAAGCTGGGTAGAGAAGAAATCTTTGGTGGAATAATCAGATGACATAGCCTACACGACACCACCTCCGATAACGAATTTAGGCTAATCGACTTTGCTGTGGGGCGAGACGTAATGGTAGCAAGTACGCGATTCCCACGTCTCGATATCCACAAGGGAACATGGAAATTTCCTGACCAATCAACAGTTAACCAGATTGATCACATTGCGAGTAACGCACATTTCTCTAGCATGCAAGATGCTAGAAAAGATGTTTAAAAAGGTTTTGAACAAGGCGATGTGTTGTCATGCGATTTCTTCAACATCGTTCTTGAAAAGATTGTGCAAAGCTCCAATGTCAACACCAGAGGCACAATCTTTCAAAAGTCCGTCCAGCTACTAGGATACGCAGACGACATTGACATAATAGGAAGAACACAGCTAGATGTGAGTGGAGCGTTTGTGAGTCTTGAGATGGAGGTCAGGAAGATGGGTCTAGCGGTAAACGAGGGGAAAAGAACAATTTAATGCTGTCAACAAGAAAGGACTGCTGTCAAATCGACGTCTTGGAGCAAACGTCAACATAGACAGATTTAACTTCGAGTTAGTTAAGGACTTTGTCTACCTGGGATCCGCTATCAACTCAGACAACAACACCAGTGCTGAAATCAAACGAAGAATCACTCTTGCCAATCGCTGCTTTCGACTTAGAAGGCAACTAAAGTGACACTGTACAAAACCCTCATCATCCCGGTCCTGATGTATGGTGCAGAGACATGAACCATGACAACATCTGATGAAAACGCTGAATGCCCCGCTTTTGCAAAGAAATGCAGTGCGTTGTGCGTTGGACTCTGCTGAGTTTGTCGAAGTAAGTGACTTTCTCCATTGCAGTCCACCATACTGCAACCCCATACTTGAGTATTATTCGGATGACCGATGTGTAGAGCCAAAAAGTTATACGAGGTTCAAAACCCCATTAGGAAACAAATGGCTTTCTTGCAGGGGTAAAGAGCTACTGTAGCTTTGCAAAATCTTTCATGAATGTTAACTTAATTTTTTGTCTAATATTAAACCAAGATATTTGGCTTCATTGGTAAAAATTAGTGGTACACCTTTTATTGAAGGAGGAACAATTAATGTAATTTTGTATTTCCCTGTAAAAAGGACGAGGTCTGTTTCTTGAGGATTAATATTAGGTCCACAGTGATCAGTCCATCTAGTGAGCATATTAAGTGCGTTTTGGAGGAGGTCTCTCAGGGTATTAGGATGTTTTCCTGTGAAGCAATGGATGGCAACATCATTGGCATACGCAATCACTCTGTTGCCTTCATTCTCGAGCGATATTAGCAGTTCGTTAACTACTATGTTCCACAGGAGAAGGGACAAAGTACAAAGTAGATTAATTAAGTCACAGAGTGAGTATTCGACAATCAGGGTCGTCATAGCAGATGTGTCAATGTTGTTGAAAGCGCCCTTAGTGTCCAGGAAGGCAACCACTCTGGTAAGAACTATTGAAAACTCCCTAGAGCAAAAGGAATACACTACCTTTTGCTCTAGGGAGTTTTTGATAGTTCTTACCAGAGTATGCAAGGCTGATTCTACCGATTTCCCTTAGCAGTTAGAATAGTGAGACATAGATAGTCTCTTATCAATGCTATCACGTAAATGGATACCAATCAATCTTTCCAGAGTCTAAAGAATGGATGATGATAGGCTAATGGATCTAAGATCTTTAGGATTGACATGCGAGCATTTGCCCGCCTTGGGGATGAATACTACCCTTAAAGACAGTTATCTAGTTGTCAAATTTCGTAAGTGTTTTCTAGAACCGTTGTTGGGGCACTCCGGTAACATTTAAGATGAAATATCCCTCTGGCAACCTAGATTCGTGTCTTATCTCTCTATTAAGATATTAACTGTCAAATTTCATCAGCGGATGGCAGAGATTTTGACGGATTAAAAACCCAATTTGTCGTTTTTTTAAATGTTTTCTAGATCGATTTTGAAGTTATTCCGATTCCGATTTGGTGAAACCAGTTGAAAATCTATCAGTTTAGATGAGACAATGACCTCTTAAGCTTCTGTGCCCCAGACCAGGAGCGATGTTCTTGTACTGTGAAGTTCTTCATACTTTCCACACCTTCCGGCTGCCCGCCTCTGAAGTCTTCTAGCTTTAGATGGGTGTCGTGGTGCCTTAAATTATGTGGCCAAATGTTATTTAAAAGCAGTTTTTTTCTTCCTCAAACTGGTCACCAATATTGAAGAACTTTAATGTTTCAAGCTCAACTTCTGTAATTAAAATAAAGCCATTCAATTCCGGGCACTCCTTAAATGATCTACATTCTTGAGCAACATCGATGAATAGTAACTTGGTCCCCATTAAGAGCAATAAAGTCACGTTTCACTTTTATTCATTGTTCTTTTGTGTGTATGTGTGAATTCGAATTTGAATATTAAGCTCTCAAGACTGATCTTGCAAAATCAACAATCTTATTCCCTTAATCAAGTTTGTCTTAAATACAATGCAACAAGCTGCACCTTAATTGAACTTATTTTCCATCATTGCAGACATTATTGACCTTTTCCAATGAAGACACGATTTATAAACTTTAATTCTGTCTTGAGTCTTGCTCTACCTCCAAAGTGTTAAGAGCACTGTGTTCACAACAGCAACAATCAAGTCTTGGTTGTTGTTTTGCTAATCTCGTTATAGATTG
Source organism: Sphaerophoria rueppellii (assembly GCA_920937365.1). Lineage (NCBI taxonomy): Eukaryota > Metazoa > Arthropoda > Insecta > Diptera > Syrphidae > Sphaerophoria > Sphaerophoria rueppellii. The sequence goes on from CAKKXW010000005.1 coordinate 7,266,831, forward strand.
TGAAAGTAGTTTTGTGGTTGATTTGGTGTTTGTTTAACTCCTTAACTGGCTTAGCAGGTAGTAAACGGTTGTCAAAACCAAGGACTTTCCTGAAATCAAAACCCCTCCGTGTTCCGTTCCGTTCATTACCTTCGCTTGACTTAAAACTACCATTAACTTGATAATTTTTGCTATACTTTCAGATTCATTAACCTGCTCCTAGGTTTGAGATACAAAAAAAAAAAGAAAATGGCAAATCGTGAACTCATCATTGTTGCCGTAATTGTACTGGCATGCAGTTGGAGTGTATCGGGGAAATTCGGCGATAAAATCACAACCAAAGAGAAGGACATGATGAGGAAGTCGATTGTTTTCGATAAAAAGACACCCGATGTCTTCTATTGTCCAATGCAGAAGCCATCAACAATGAACAAGCTTATTGTGAGGTATGATGGGTTGGGTAATGCTGTATTAAGTAGCGGAGCGATAAATTTTAAGTTGTTTTGTCTTCTTTTTTTTATGGCATTCAAGATCACGTCCTTTACACAAACTTTGTGAATTTGAAGGTCAGCCACTGCCAGAGGACTACAAATCGGATTGTTATCAGGATATTGATGAATCGGATTATGCCTGCAAGGAGAAATATAGGATAATGGTGAGTTGAGTGTGTGGACAGAGAGTAGGTTATTTCTTATTCGTAAGATTCGGGGAAAAAAAAAAAACAATACATCAATACAGGATTACAGGGTATCCCAAAATCCTTAATGCCGTGCTTTCAAATCACTTTTCAGAATTTTAGGCCGGGGAAGAAGAAAGTAGGGTTCCCTTAACCGATTCCTTTCCGCCGGGTGTGAACCGAATGCATTTCATTTGTATTCTTCTAACCAAATAATGTTTGGGCAGAATCAGTTTGAATCGAAACGAATGACTGCTATTTCATCCAACAAAGGAACTTTTGAACTGAACGCCGACTTTCTAAGAACACCCATTGTTTGGTAAGGAAGCCCAGGTTGCAATTCGAGTCACTCAATCATTTGCCAACTCAGTTCACCACCTCGAATTGTTCCGGAAATCAGTCTAGAAAAGAATTAAGGAACCGAAAAAATTTGGTTTTTAATCTGTTAAAATCTCTGCCATCTGCTGATGAAATTTGACAGTTAATGGCTCAGTAGAGAGATAAGATATGAATCTAGGTCCCAACAGGGATATTTTGTTCTAAGTGTCACCGGATTGCACCACAAATCAATAGAAACAGTGAGGTTTTTAATCCATTAAAATCTTCGTCATCCGCTGAAGAAATTTGACAGTTAATGGCTCAATATTGAGATGAGATATGAATCTAGGTCGCCACAGGGATATTTCGTTCTAAATGTCACCAGAATGCAGAAAAAATCGATGGAAAAAATGAGGTTTTTAATCCGGCGAAATCTTTGCCATCCGCTGATGAAATTTAACAGTTAATGACTCAATAGAGAGATGACATATGAATCTAGGTCGCCACAGGGATATTTTGTTATAAGTGTCACCGGATTGCACCAAAAATCGATGGACAAAATGAGGTTTTGAATTCCTCGAAATCTTTGTCTTCCGCTGGTGAAATTTGACTGTCTTAATAGACAGATAAGATATGGATCTAGGTTGTCAGAGGGATATTTCATTCTATATGTTGCTTACTCGTTTAACTCGAGCTGGCAAACCGAGTTAGCTTATCACAGTTGAAAAAAAAAAAATTAACTTGAGTTAACGAACTGCTTTTTTAGTAACATACAAAAATTGCAAACTTCAAACAAGCTTTAGACCGCTTGCTAAGTTGTGTGCTTTAGCGTCTTCGTTAGACTAAGGCGTCGACATCGCAATTTAACTTCGTCAAAAGAGTTTTAAGGACATTTCTCATATGCTTGTCATGAAACTTGTGTCTTTATCAAGTCTTCAGTTGAGGTGTGAACTGTAAACGCCAGAGAGTTAGATATTGGCGTATTACGCCCTCTTGTCGGAAGACGTTCATTCAAATGGTTGAACCTGAGTGTACAAATTCACATCTCAATATTATGCTCTTTATTTTTCTTCTGATAGCATTTTTTTTTTGTTTTATAATAAACACACATCCAGGGTTTTTTTTTTATAAATTTATTATGCCATAGACACAGTGAGTGCTTTAGGAAAGTAGGAAGGGGTTGGAGAGGAGGTGCCGGTGTACCTACATTGGTCTTAAATTCCTAAACATTGCAATGATCGGGAAAGACAGAGTGTGGAAGGGAGTTCCACATTCGCGCAGTACGGCTATTGAACGATTCTCTATACTTGAGAGTACGACCGAAGTTGGGCTCGAGGGTAAACTGATGGGCATTCCTGGAAGCACGGGTATTACGATTGAATTGTTTAAGGGGTGGAATGCAACTGGCTATTTCACTTGAGCAATTACCGTAGAAGTAACGGTAAAACAAGGTGAAACACGAAACGTTACGACGACGGCGTGCCAATGAAGCGAATGAATTAGTTATTCTCTGCCACCAATCATTCTTACTGCTCTTTTTTGTATACCATCCAAGAGACTTAAGTATGTAGCTGGAGCACCAGCCCAAAGATGGGGATTGTACTCAAGCTTTGGACGGATATAAGTTTTGTAGATGATAGCCAGATCAGACGGGGAGGAAAATTTCTTGCACCGTCTTAAGAAACCCAAACATCTTGTGGCATTTTTGGCGATAACGCGTATGTGCTCGTTCCACAAGATGTGGTCATTGATGCACATACCGAGAATCTCGAGATGTTTGGTTTCACAGATGCAAGTGCCACTATCATGGACAAGTATGACGCAAGGGGAGTATGTCACTCGCTTGTACCGATTACAAGACGAGACATTGAGTATAGAAGTTCGAGAGACATTAAACAGCCTGGGGGACACCAGCATTTGAATTGTGGGTTTCAGGCTTGAATCCGTTCAATACAACTTGTATTGAACAGTTCGAAAGAAATTTTCTAATCCAACGAAGAAGGGATTCATCGATCCCGAAGGCACAAACTATCGATAAAATAGCAAGATGCCAGACTTTGTCAAATGACTGTTCGGTGAGATAAAACCATCAGATCACCAGTGGACCTGTTGCTGCGAAAGCCGTACTGCCGGTCATTAAGAAGCTTTCGGTCTTCGAGATATTTCTTGAGCTGATATTTTATTAGCGTCTCCATAACCTAAGAAAGAAGGGACGTAAGTGCAATTGGACGGTAATTAGAGGGAGAAGAAACTATTTTCCAACTGCTCGGAACGAGCCCAGAAGAAAAGGATAAATGGAAAAGCAAGGGTTTTGCCAACAGTCTTTGTAGTAGAGTAGGTATATACTCATTGTCTTTTATTTTTTGTTGGCTTGAACAATCCCTTCAAGCAACACTTTAGGCTTCGATTCAGTCTTTTACGAGAACCTTCATCCCACCATTTATATACGAAATTCGACTATTGTTACCCGATTAAATAATTGTATACAATTAATAAACTATTAGTTGTAATTATTTGGTTCGTTTCTAAGGTTTTGAACCTGTGAACCAATATTATCAAGTGCACCTAGCGATAATAATGTTTAATGCTTTTACGTTGTTGTAATGAATATTAATAGATCCACCTTAAGAACTACAATGCACCCTTATTAATAATATTAATATAAATAATAATTATAGCATTTTAAATTTACCAATTAAAATTTAATAAAACCAGTGTTTAACTTTTGGTCGATGGTTTTACTTTTTTTTACAGAAACGATTCGCCAAAGATGAATCCAACATTGCGCGCAAATGAAAAAAAAAAAAATTATAACAAACGAAATATCTTACAAGCAAATATTACTAATGTTTCAATGTTTTTCTTTTTATAATTAACTAAAATCTAATTTTTTTTTTTATTTTTCTACATTTTACTAATTTTGTACTAAAACTACTCTTAATCATGGTGACTACAAGAACGGTCTTAGGCCGTGTGTGAATTCCGTTAAAATTGTGCATTAAAACTTGACGTTTGGTTAAAACATGACACTAGCGTGGTGAATAAAATTGGTTAAAATTTATCCTGCTGTGGAGCAGGTTAAATGGGTTTAACCATTGAATAAGAAGTACAGGAAGCGGTGTTAGCTACATGTACAGTGTACGTGAGTGAAGCAACAAAAATGTCTGATGATGTCCATTTTTAGAGTATGTGCTGTCAATTTTTAGAGTATGTGCTGTCAAACTTTGACTGTGTTGTCAGTCGAGTTCAGGGTGTATTATTTCTGTTCGTGATGGTAAGGCGCTGCAATTCGTTGAGTTCCCGTAGTGTGCACGGTTGCTTTGAATAGTTCTTCCATCGTGTTTCGAAACGTTTTTATTTGTTGGTTGTATAACAATAGGCGTAATAAACGTGATGAATTACGGATGAAAAATCAAGAAAATGTACTGGAAAATAAAAAAATTAAACATTAAAAACCGTGCAGTGCATCTTAAGTGTTAAAACACCATGCTTCCTAAAAAAAGAATTGAGATTGAAAAAAATAAGTTGAAGCAAAATCGATGAAATCTTGATTTAATCAAATTTTGCTTGGCGCCCCTGAGATTAACTATTCAACTGCAGACCAGCCCTGTTGTAATGCGTTTGTGTTTGTGAAACTCACACTACGTAGAAAATTGCTTATAGAGAAGTGAGCTTCTATTCTGTTGTTTTGTTCTGTTCTTCTCCGTTTAATTTGGTTCTGTGTAATAACTTATTAATACATATTTGCATTGATATTTCAAGGGATTTAAATAAAATACTTTAAATTTGTCATATTTTAAAATCGAAAAACGTAATAATTGTTCTTTCTCTTGAGAATGATAACACACGTTTACCACACGGAAAAAACAATCATCCAAAAAGGGAAATTTTTGTTTGAAGATATTTCTTACTGTTGCTTCAAAATATCATATTACCACTGCAAAATCTAGAAAAATTATTTTTAAAAAAGTTTGTTTAAAGTTTGGTTTTGTACACAAAATTATTTTTTTTTTTTTTGAGGGAAATTTCATAAATCATGAGGGAAGTTTCTTAGTACTACGCAGAAATAGTAGTTGAAAAAATCCCTTTTAATGCAATTCACACGGCAAATGGCTAAATTTGTTCCCTTTTTTTAATCAAACGTTTAATTTTAACCAAACGTCGAGTTTTAATACACATTTTAACGCAATTCACACATGGCCTATGGTGGATATACATTTTTTTGTCATTCATATTTTTGTTTTTATTTTTTCTCACTGTTCGATGTTCTTTCTGTTTTATTTAAAATCTGGCTTTAATTTTCAATTTGAAAAAAGGCCTCTTACCTTTGTATGAGTGTATGTACCCCCTCATTCTCGCACTATCTTCTTTCTACCACTCTATTGTCCTTCAAATTAAAAAAAAATAATTATTCAAATGCTCCGATGCTAACCCATTGACAAGGATTACGAAAAAAGTGGATCTTAACAGGCGTTCTAATAGAAAACAATAATACTTACACAATTCTACCACCACAAACAAACTCAGATATACCGATGTCCGAATTCGATTGCACAACTTTAAAAAAAAATTAATCCAGCTTTTTAATATTAAAAAAATATAATTAAAAGCGGGGAAATTAAAGAAGGTATAGTGTAAACACTAAACAATTCTGCACAATGTTACAATTTTATTTTTTCAAGAACTATATTTTATATACTTCTATAGCCACAATAGTGATTAGATTTTTAATTCATTTGAGAGCTATTGGTTTTTATTCACAGATGAGAAAGTATCCACCAGGCAGTGAACAGCCCTACAACGGAACACGTCTAAAGCGTTTCATGAGTCTCGATAGCGAAATAAGTCAACGAATGGAAAGAGTCTCAAAAACTTTAGATTTTCACGATGTTGTGATTAAATACTAGAAATGTAAACTGAAAAAAAAATCTCAAAGTATTAACAACTTCCTGTCCATTAAGTCAGCGGCTGGGTCCAATCGCCATTATCTTTTTATTTCTAGTTTTTTTGTTTAATATATTTTTCTTGCATGTTTTCCTTTTTGTAATTAAATGTTTTACTAATTTATTAAACCAAACAAAATATGAGTGTACATTTTTATTTTATTTTCTTAGAACTTAATTTTTATTTTTGTTCCTAAATGCTAAACGTTAAAAATATAATAAAAAATTGTTTATACTAAATTTCAGTTTCTTTTTTTGAGCCTGTCCCTGATTGAAAACGGTTTCATTAATCTGTTCGTTGTTGTTGATGGGACACGTTTATTTAAGTAGCTATTGTTCAGCTCTGCTTTTTCCTCAAATCTGGGAGATAAATCTTGTTATTTTAATAAAGTATTTAGGTGAGCATGGTAGGTAGGTAGAAATGGCTGTCCTTCTTACGCGTAGGACACAATTAGCACTGAGTGCGCCGCCGTTTTGATACCATACCCCGTGAGATTCTATAAAGATTTGGATAGGTAAGGAAGGATGTATATATCGTACGTACAATCCTATACATACTGTCGTATTAATCTCCCTGCACTTCGGCCTATTGTCTCATAGCGCCATCTAGTTTAGAAGAGATAACGGGGGGCGCTAAGGCCAATTTGTGTTATTGAGGTATGAGATCAAGTCTTTGATCTTAAATTCTGAGAGTTCCTCAATACCGTTGAAGAATTCTTTACCTAAGTGGAGTGCTCTTTTCCTAGCCAAGGCCGGGCAATGGCAGAGAAAGTGTGGGACCGTTTCCTTTTCATTCTGGTCCTCACAGCTACGGCAGAAAGAGTTATGTGGTATACCCAATTTTGCCGCATGCTCCCCTATAGGCCAATGCCCTGTGCAGGTAGCAACAATCCTGGCTATGTCATGCCTTGGTTTGGAAATTAAGTTGATTGATTTTGGTTTGTTATAGGCGGGCCAGATTTTCCTAGATATAACGCAACTCGTTAAACTATTCCACCTATGATTTGCTTCTGATGTGTATTTGGTCAGGATATAGCCCTTCACAACTCCAAGAAGAGCATATACTCTCACTGCCAATGAGTTGTGAAGGGCTGATCCTTGCCGTACTTCTTCGAGGTGTTTAGGATAGGGATGCAGTAATCGGTGATTGTAGATAGGATGTCTGATGGTATCAGGCTGGTTTGGTTGCAGTGCCCGTACTATCTGGTTTTCAAGCAGCCCATTTCCTTGAGTCTCGAGATACTGCAGGACACCTGATATTTAATAAAGAGTTCAATAGGAAGAAGGTCCAGGATGACGTTAAGTGCATGTGTTGGGTAGGATCTGATTGCCCCTGATATCCCTACGCAAGCATTTTTTTGCACCTTTGTAAGCTTGTTTACTATGTGAGCTTTGCTGAGAACGGGCCACCACACAATGGATCCGTATACAAGTATCGGTCTAACAACCGCTGTGTACGTCCACTTGATCATTTTTGACTAGAGGCCCCACTTGTTACCGAACGTTTTGTTGCAGGCGTAGAGGCCACACACGCCTTTCTCACCCGGTCTTTGATGTTGAGCTTCTAGGTTCATTTGGTGTCTAGTATTACGCCCAGATATTTGGCACTGGAAGACAGTGTTAATGGTTGACCGTTTAACCGAGGTAGAGTGAAGGGTAGTACTTTGATTTTGGTGGTGAAAAGCATCAACTTGGTTTTGTTGGTGTTAACATCCAGTCGGACAGCTCGCAGCCCAGGTGCTTACTTTACTTATAGGTCGGTACATCTTTGGCAGATTCATGACCTCTTTTTTTCCAATTTTTGGTAAGAAAACCACTCTTACCTGTCTCCAGGACAAAGGGACATGGTTTAAAGATACTCTCAAGCCGTGGTACTACTAGTTCAAGCTGTTTGATGAAATAAATAAATAAATAATTCAGCAGCATTATAGGCAGTATTCCATCAGGGCCTGGAGATTTGTATAGCGAGAAAGTTTTATAGCCCTAGACTATATTTCTCTTGTTATAAGGGCGTTAACATGCTCTATGGAGGTTACACGTTTAAGGTCATATTACTTTGGGGTGGTCCTTCTTCGCAACCTGGAAAGTGTACATCCATTGTAGATGCTGTCCAGCTTCCATCTGTTTTTTTTTTTTTAAGAAACAGTGTTTCGAATGTTCCTTCGATAGAACCTTGCTGAGTGTGGCCGAATCTTTGATATTTTCGATGAACTGACAGTACTCCTGCTATCCTTGTTTTTTGGCTTGAGCTATATACCGTTTGTATATTATCAAGCAGTCCTTATACGGTTGATAGAATTCATGCTTATAGCAGATATTAAAAATCGTTCTTGTAATTTTCCTCAGATTAGATAAGTCATCATTCCACCAAGTTGGAAAGATTTTCGTACTATATCTTATCGGACAAGAGACCTTGAAGGCATTGTTTATAGAGTCCTCGAAGTTGAAATCTCTAACTCAAGATCTATAAGCTAGTCGTGGCTCAAATTCTTGAGCTAAAGGTTCGACTAAATTTCTTCCAGACAATTCTTCTGGGATTTCAATAAGGAGAAGATTCTTCGGGTCAATATGCATAAGATTGGCCAGCTATCATACTACTATTGAAAAAATTAACCTTCGTTTTTTTCTATTTGTTCCAGTGTTGATCCGTGGTTCAACATTGAACCTTGATTTCTCAACCAGCCTTCAGTTGTACAATGCCCAGCAGACAACCACCCCAAAACAAATACAATAAAACCAAGTTTCAAAAAACATTAATGTTTTGAAATACAAACAAGTAGATGGACATAGTGTGTATGTGTGCGTATGAGCATTAAGGCGGCGACGTATGGAATACGTCATTCCGTCAGCGTCAACGTACACATTGTTGTCTATTGCTCCATCCAACGCATCTGTCACTTGCGTAGCTTATGGGACAGAAGATCTGTCAAACCAAGCAGAGAACCAATCCCCATATACAAAGGCACTACTAATGTGTTTGATGTGAAAGTGTGTTATTACACTCAGACGTTTTTAGGAAGACGCAAATAAGTGCGAAAGAGAAAGTAGGTGAAATAGAAATACTTTAAAAAGTCTCAACCCCCACAATTGTGGGTTCAAGATTTTCGGACGTTTTTGACGTTTGTTTTTTCTCGTCTTTCTTTGTTTCTTGGAGTTGCTTTATTTTAATTTCATGTGTGCTTCAGTAAACAAGGATTCAATTCAATAGAGAGTTTATTATTTTATATAATTAAATAATTTTCACTCTTTGAGTTTGTGTATGAGAACAAAACAATGTAAGAGAAGTGTCAAAAACAGTCAACCGAAAAACATCCGAGTGTAATAATTCGAGATTGACGGAATGAGTGTTCAAAAGAAAATCTACGAAACACGCAGCATCAAAAAAGTCTGGGTGTAATAACACACAAACCAAACTCAGAGAAATCTTTCAGTTTTTTTTACATCTCCGTTTAGGGTAGTGACAAGCACCGAAGCGCCCCGGGGGCTGGTTACATCCAGCGAACCTAATAATTATTGTCAAACCAAACACAAATTCAGTTGAAAATAATTAACCTTAAGGTTTTTAAAAAACTAGTGCGTGCAGTCGTTAAAGTCTGACCACAGCAACCAACCCTGATCAAAAATAACCCGAAGACATCTGAAAATTTCCCAAAATAATCCCATAATACAATAACTTCCCCATTTTCCAACCCGATTATAACCGGAAATCTACTTCTTTAACACTATACCGAAAACCGATACCCCAACAGCAATTCAGTCAAAAGAGTGTCTTGTATACTTCTTGCAACATTTCTCGCTCTGTAAATTAAATTTGTGATTTCAATTTCAACATACATATATATTACATTTAAAAATTCAAAAATTTCGTGTGTTTACATAAAAAGGTAAACTTCTTCATATTTGCTTTTAATCTAATCCATTTGTTCCAATATAATTGCAACATTTATTTAAATGAAAATGTCCTCCAAAAGTGAAAAAACGAAAATAATGAATGGGTAGAAGAAGAAGAAAAAAAAAAGAACCAACACAATTTTATTGATTTGAAATTTTTTTTTATTCATCATATATTTTGTTTCGAGATGGTTTTTTTTTTCTTTCTCTGATTTTGTAACAAATTTGGTGGAAGTGCAACAAAGACAAGTGAATGTAATGACAGGGATGACATCTGTGATATTTTCTTTGTTTGGTGAACTCGTGAAAGAAAAAGCAAAACAACAGTGCACTCAACTCATCTCTTTCATTGCTAAGAGTGAAACGAGAAAGTATTTTTGCATGTAATTGAATTATACAACTGTCCAGCTCACTCGGTGTTTTTGAAAAAAGAAAAGAAAAAAAATTCCGAGAAAAGTGAGAAAACAATTGTTTTGATTTTTATGTCTTCGATTTCTCCCATATTCCTGTTTTTCTTTTCGACAATTAATTTCGGAGTGAATAAAATGCAGTATATTCGTATTAGAAGAAAATAGATAAATTAATTTGAAAGAAAGGAGAATCGTAAGTTTTTGTATTGGATGTTTGTTTTACAGTTGAACTTGTGATGCCATTTTCAATTGGGCCATGAAGAAGTAGGTTCGTTTGTACAAGAGAAAAAAATATCCCTTTTAAGTGACGTTTACATTGTAGTGTTTATATGGTGCGAACAGATCGACAGTATTATCTCTTGACAATTGGTTATGTGTGAGAAGAGCTCGTATAGATACGTGTATTTTGAATTAATCGTCAAATAAAAGACAATCGATGATGAAAAAGTCAGTACTATATTTATGTTACTTTCTTCTCTGTCGATTGTGGAGGAAGGGATATTTTTTTCTAATCAAAAACTAAGCAGTAGTTTTTTTTCTTCGTCGAAGAGCAATCGCAGCAGCAATCATCATTTCAACAAAGTTTTCAATAAAATCTTTTTCTCCCCCACAATCAATATATAACAGTTAATAAATAGGTAAATTATATTATATTCAAATCGTTATTTTGTGGTTTTATCGGATCTAAGTGAAATGTGAGTGAAAATTTAAGTTTTTGCATTCGTTAATTTGTCGAAAAAAGTGCGAATAGAAATTTTTTAAAGATTAATCAGCAACATACGGAATAGATGTGTTTCGAAAAAGAACAGAGAGGGGGTGCTGCTCTGTGAACTCTGTGAATGGGTTATGTATGAAAAAAAAAAAAAATGAAATTTTATAAAATTGTTAATTGTTTAAACGAAATCTTCTTTTTCTGGGTTGTTCCATTGGAATTTTCTCAAAATTAAAAGTCCCATTGTGAATTTGTTTCCTAAAAAATGATTATCCAGAGGCTAATGAGAATTTGATTGGAGGTATTGAAATTTCTGGACGGTCGTCGTTTCGGTTGTCGATTGTCGTCATTGCGTTGCTGAGGTGGCCAATGCACCTTGTCTGGGAAATTTTCTATTGAAATGAAATCTTTTTTTTTCTCGCCAAAAAGTTATACTTATGTACGAATTTCGTTGATCTCTTTACCTGTGCGAAAAAATAATATAAACAACAAAATACAACCACGAAGGCGAACAAAATTAAATTTTCTTTTGTTGAGAGAAGACAAAAATACCGTTTTCCTATGATTTTTCTCACGCATTCTATTTTTAACAAATAAATTTAACTTATTCGTGGCTCGTGGGTCGTTTATGTCGACTGTCGATTGTTGGATGAAAGCACACTTTTCATAACTCGAAAAGTGGTTTTTTCTGAAGGTAGCCGTAGCAGCTATTTGGGTTTTTTTTCTCATTTCTTCTTTTATTTGAGTCCCGATTAAATTTTAGTAACTTTTTGCATTGAACAGAAAAGTTAAAAAGTCATTTTGCATTGTGTGATTAAAATATAAAAGAAATCTTAATCGAACAAAGAAGGTGGAACAAAAAAAAAAAGCAATTACAAGTTATATTGGACGAAGAAGACGAAGACGTGTTGTGTAGGTACTGGGGGCTGGGGTTTTACAGCTACACTACCGGTCAAAAGTTTGAGACCACCTGTGAAATTTGAGAAATATCGAGTTTTAACCCCGAAACTGTAGTTTTAGGAAAAAAGTTAATTAGTGAAAAAAGTGAAGGGCATGTCTTGTTGTAAATGATAGAAAAATATAAACCAATTAAAGTCCTAAATTGAGTTTTCATCCAAAAACCCTCCTTTAAATTCTTCTTCTTAAATTCTATCTTCTTACAAGTTTTTGTATTTTTTCTTGTGGAATAATATTCCAGCAATTTTGTAGAAGTTCCCAAAGAGCAGATTACGACATTTCTGTCAAGCTCTTCACATAAGACCTCTTATGGTGGCGCTACAGTCCAGGTCGGACCAGGGCCTGACCCAACAAACTTCTACAGCCAGCTCGGTCCCTGGCTAGCTGTCTCCAGTTTCGCACGCCAAGTTGATTCAGGTCCTCTACTACCTGTGTTCTCCATCTGAGTCACGGTCGTCCTCTTCTGTGTCCGGGTTGGATTCGAAAACTCTACGAGCCGGAGCATTATTTTCCATTCGCTAAACATGTCCCAACCATCTAAGTCGTTGGACCTTTACTTTTCTGGCTAGGTCAGTGTCGCTGTACAGCTCGTACAGTTCAGGACCAAAAATCATTCGAAGAATTTTTCTCTCAAAGTAGCCCAAAGCGTTTTTATTAGATGTTGTCATGGTCCATGTCTCTGTATGTAGAGTGTCACTTTAGTTGCTCGGGAGAGGACTTTACTACTCAATTGCCTTCTAAGTCCAAAGAAGCAGCGATTGGCAAGAGTGATTCTTCGTTTGATTTCAGTGCTGGTGTTGTTGTCTGAGTTGATAGCGGATTCAAGGTAGACAAAGTCCTTAACTACCTCGAAGGCGTCGATTTTGGTTGTCCGTTCTTGTCGACAGCATTAACTTGGTCTTGCCCTCGTTAATCGTTAGACCCATCTTCCTGGCCTTGAGACTGCGGATCCATACCATTACTTTTAGAATTTCCACGTCTTCTTTTTGTTTCAGGTATTTCCGGCAAAGTTTTGAAGTGTGTTTCGGGTCATTGTCTTACTGGAATACAAAACCTTCACCGATTAATCGGAGTCCAGATACCAAAATGTGGTCTTCCAATATCGTTTTATAGACTTCTTTATCAGATCTGCCACTCCATCGAATGCGAAACATCCCTACACCATTACTGTACCGCGTCCATGCCTTACAGTTCGGACCGTACAGTCTGGTAGCAACTTATGTTCAGCGCTGCGTCTGACGTACACTCTGCGATTTGAGCCAAACACCTCAAACTTGTAGTCATCGCTCCATAAGACTGTTGAAGTCTTCATCTCAAAGCTCAACGCTTGGACTCAACGCTCCATAAGAGTCTGTTGAAGTCTCATCTGTCCAATCCTGATGGGTTTTGGCCTATTCCAACCGCTTAATCTTGTTTTGGGGTCGTAGAAGGGGTTTCCGCTCTGCAACGCGCCCAAAAAGTTTAGTATGCCTTAACCTTCGTTGTATCGTTGATACAGATAGTGGTTCTTCCCGCATTTTATTGATCTCGGCGCGTACTTCTGGTGGTGTTTTCTTCCTAGAACGCTTGCTCATGGTGATGATATGCAGATTTTCGGTTTTCGTCGTAACTCTAGTTCGTCCTGACCTCGGTTTATCCTTAAAACCGCCTAGAGTAACGCTGTATGGTCCTGTGAACTGCTCCTTTGGATATCTTCAGTTTTGGGGCGATTTCTTTTTGCGAATAGCCTTCTTCAATAAGGGTCATAATGGCAGGTCGAATTTCAGTTGAGTTACTTTCCCCATGATGTGCACTTTGTTTACTGAAGAAGATCACGGTCTCAAATAAATTTAAATTGGATCAAACCGAGCATTATATACAAAATCCTGAATATGCAGGTATTCAGATTTTACATTTTTTTACCCTTAAACATTACTTACGTACTTATCCGGCTCACAATCCATGAAGGATCTCAGCCTGAGATACTGCAGCCTTCCATCGTGAACGGTCCCTCGCATGCACTCTCCAGTCGCCGAAACCAAGCGCTCTGGCATCCGCAGTCACTTGGTTCTTATACCGTAGGTACCAACCGGTCTTCCTTGTCGTCTCGAACCTGGGAGCTGCCTGGAGAATTGTCGTCCATTCGCTCGATGTGGCCGAGCCAATGTAGTCGTCTTCTCTTGGCATTCTGGACTACATCCACATCTTGGTACAACTCTTAAGCCCCTTTAACCTTACCCAAGTCATAAAAAAATTCCAAATTGAATGTAAAAAGTCATAAAAATTAAAAACTACGGGAAATCCAAACAGAAGTAACCAAAATTAGGTTTTTGTTTACCTTTTTACAGAAAACGATTATTGTCTGGGATTTTTTCACTTGTACCTTTTATGAATGGTACAATTTATCAATTCAGGTAAAAAAAATCCTATTTTCATTCATAAACTCAAGCGTCAGGTACAAATAAAGCAACCCTTTGAAGATGGTCTCAAACTTTTGACCGGTAGTGTAGTTGTAGTTGAAGCACAGCGGAATTATCATCTCTCAGCTAGAAGAGCAGCAATCATCATGGCCGCTAGATTATATTTCTTTGATTTTGAATTATTTAAAACAATTCATTATTCGCTTCTGCTTTTGACTTTTGTTTCTGTTGCAATTTGATTTGTTTACGTGCACAATGTTTGATGTATGATGGAGCGATTGCTTGTTATCTCTTTTCGTTTTTGTTTCTTTTTTTTTTTTTATTTTTAGAGGAGATTTTGTTATTTAATATTTCAAGAAAACCAAAAATGTGGATTATAATCCGGTTGTGACGAAGATTTTGTTGTTGACAATTCAAATTTGGAACTAGGCACTTGAACATTCCTAAACACCTGTGTATGAAAACGATATTAAGCTTTTTTGAATAAATTTCGTTGTGGGAAGAGACTTTTGCTTCTTTTTTGTGCAATTTTTTGCTCCTTTCGTTTTTTTTTTCGATTCTTCAGAGCAAAGTGGTTGACTTTCATTTAAATAATTTATTACATCATTGATTTTTTGGTGTGCGTTTAAAATATACAAATAAATACTATTCCAAACGCAAGCACTCAAAACAGAAACTCCACTTGTGCGAATGTTTGTTGTTGGGGGTTTGTTTGGTATTAAGGTGCATAGGTTATGTTTTTTTTTTGCTTCTTTTTGGAAGGTGAAAGTTGTTTTATTTTAAATTTATTTCATGAAAATCAAGATTTTTATAGATTGAGACTGAAACGTACATTATTGAGGTAGGTACGGGAGTGCTTCTTACTTACTTACTTACTGACTTGGGCCTAAATCAACAGTCTCCGCCAGCCAGCTCAGTCCCTAGCTAGCTGTCTCCAGTTTTGCACTCCAAGTTGATCGAGGTCCTCTTCAACTTGTGTGTGCCACCTGAGCCGAAGTCATCCTCTCCTTCTACGTAACTCGGGAATAGTGTCGAAGGCTTTCCGGCCAGGAGAATTGGTGTCCATCAGCTCTAAATGACCGAGCCATCTGATCCTCTGGACCTTGATCCTTCTGGCTAGGTTCATGTCGTTGTACAACCCGTAAAGTTCGCTGTTATATCTTCTTCTCCATTCCCTATCAATGCCAACGGGGCCAAAGATGACCCGAAGAACTCTCGAAACAGCCTAAAGCACTTTCATCCGATTTTGTCAAGGTCCATGCTTCTACGACATACAGCAGGACTGGGATGATGATAGGGTGTTGTACAATTTTACCTTAGTTGCTCGAGAGAGGACTTTTCCACTCAATTGCTTTCTTAGCTCAAAGAAACAGCGATTAGCAGGATTTAATCTTCTTCTGTTCTCGACGCTGCCGCTGGTGTTATTGCCCGTATTAATAGCGGAGCCTAGGTAGAAAAGCTCCTCCACTACCTCGAAGTTGTATGCGTCTATTGTTACGATCTGTCCGAGCCGTCGGTGTTGGGTGTCCTTCCTCAAAGACTTCGTTTTTCCCTCATTTACCGCTAAACCCATTTTTGCCGCTTCTGTCTCAATTCTCACAAAGGCGACATTGACATCACGCTGTGTTCTTTCCATTACATCAATACCATCGGCGTACGCGAGAAGTTGAACAGATTTTTGGAAGATAGTGCCTCTGGTGTTGACGGTGGACTTCTGCACTATCTTCTCAAGAACGATGTTAAAGAAATCGCACGACAGTGCATCGCTTGTCTGAATCCTTATTTGACGTCGAAAGATTCCGTCGGCTGGTTGCCAACCTTGATGGACCAGCATGAGTTTTCCATCGTCGCACAAGCGAACGAGCTTGGCAGGGATGCCAAAACTAGACATAGCTTTGTACAGTTCGTCTCTGTAGATGCTGTCATACGCGCCTTAAAATCGATGAAAAGGTGGTGGGTATCGATTTGGAGTTCATAGGTCTTTTCCAGGATCTGCCGCAACGTGAAAATTTGGCCGATGGTTGACTTTCCTGGCCTGAAGCCACATTGATAAGGACCAATCAGCTTGTTGACGAAAGGCTTCAGACGTTCACATATTACTGCAGAGAGGATCTTGTAGGCGATGTTAAGCAGACTGATTCCTCTGTAGTTTTCGCAGTTTAGAGGATCTCCCTTTTTCAGGTTCCGCTATTAACACCCGAACCGAGATCAGATGAAGAATGACTCTCGCTAACTAACACTGTTTCTGTGTGGTAAAGCCCTCTCTCGAACAATTAAGCTTAAACTATATAACACCCTTATCATCCCAGTCCTGCTGTTTGGTGCAGAAGAACGGACCCTGCCTTAGGCTATTTCGAGAGTAAAGCTCTTCGGGTCATCTATGGCTCCAAGTACATTGATAGGGAATGGAGAAAAAGATTCAACAACACACTTAACGGGTTGTACAACACGTCCTAGCTAGAAGGATCAAGGTCCAGAGACTCAGAATGCTTGGCATTTAGAGCAGATGGAAACCAATGCTCCTGCCCGGAAAGCCTTCGACAACATTCTCGAGCGACAAAGAAGGAGAGGAAGACCGCGACTAAGGTGGTGAAAGAGGACCTCAATCAACTTGGAATGCAAAGCTGGAGACAGCTATCTAGGGACCGAGCTGGGTTGCGGGAACTGTTGGTTGAGGCCCAAGTTCACAACAGACTGTAGCGCCACTTTAAGTAAGCATGTAAGTAAGACAAATTAGGATGCAACTGTGAGTGGTTGCTGTTATTGAGGTATTTTAACGGGCTTTGTACTTCACACCTAATGGTGAGCTTTAATTGGACTGAGTTTTAGGTACGAGCAATACAGCACGTGACATAAGGGCCACCTACACTACATATTTTCTCTAGGGATATGTTAGGCCTCAGATGTTCAAGAATAAGTCAGTAACGATTCACGTTTTGGAAGCCAACATCACTCGTTTTGTTCGCGAGTTTACTTGAAATATTATAAGTTTCAAGAACAGAAGGAAAGAGCTTTGTTTATCAAAATTGTATACATATTATTTGGAAACAAAAATAAGACCTTTTGTTGGTTAACTCCAACAATAACAAAACAACTTCTGAAATTATCAGCTGTGACCTTGAAATAAACTTCTCCAAATGCTCAACCTGTTCTCATTTTCAGTCACACTCCGCAAAAGCTAATAGCTAAACAAAAAAAGACAACATTTCTGTTCAATCCACAATTATTTGTTCGTTCAAAAAATGAGAAAAAAAAAAACAAACAGCACATTAATTTTGTTTACGCCGGGTAACTAATGTGAAACCGTTTGAAACAGAAACCATTCAAAATGTTCGATGCATTTATTGTAATTAATTTCCCCGATGTATGTCGTCATTAATAATTTCGCCCTTGCTGCTTGCATATGAACAAATTTGCTGTTATTTCAAATTATAATCTGTCAGTTTCCTATTCCTCCACATGCACCCCGTGTAGCGACGCGTCGTCGACTCCTCTACCCTCATCGCTTACAAACATAGTAGGTTGTTGTTGCGCAATAAATTTTATCACCTTGTCAATTGAAAGTAATTAAAATACATACAGAAATTAAAAATGCTGAAAAATGACAAGTCAAGACGCATTTCGAAGGAAGAGGAATTTCTTCAAGAATTTTCCATGCACTAGATTTTCTGCAATATTAATTGTTGATATTAAAGTGAATGTAGGAAGTTGGGTAACAGAGTAATCAATAACTCAAAACAATTTCCTTACACCTTTTCCGGCGAAAGTGAGAAGAAAAGGAGCGAGTGATAAGTTTAAACTTTTCAAACTGATAACGTTGTATTGCTGTTCTTTTTTTTTTTTAATTTTGCTCTTGAGACGATCGGTATAGAGCTGTGTAGACAGCTAGACAACTAGGTAATTCGTTTTCTGCGCATTTATTTTCAAAGTTGGCTTCGATTCGGAATATAAAAAAGTAACACAAAATTAAATAAACAAACGTGTGTGGAACGTTTTAGTTTCGAAACTGTTTTTGTCTGGTGGGGAACGCAAAGATGACGCACTTTTTGGTTTTTATTGTGAATACAAACACTAAATTTGAAAGAAAATTCATAAAAAAAAATATGGATATCGAAATGTAGGTCATCATAAGTGTATGAACAAACAAAATACATGGTTAAGTTAGGTTAGGTTAGGTGATAAGGGGTGTGCACAGAGTCAAACTGTTGCATACACAGGGGCCTACTGGTTCATTGTGATCTCCTATAAAAATAAAGGTTACCATCGATGCTCTTCAAAGTTACCGATTAACGTAGATTGGTTGGTTAACGAACCAGCCTGTGCTATCTATAAATTTCCTTATGTTTGCCGTTGAGATCTGTGCTAGATCATCCAATTCCCCAACAAACCTCTTTCCGAAATGACGGAGACGGTTAGTTTGGAGGTTCGGTCAGTCACAGAGCAGGTGTTTAATGGTTTCTATTTCCTCCTAATCCTGACAGCTCCTACAGAAATCGGGTGTAAAAGCCCCAATGGCGCAATGATCCGTTTGTACACCTATCAGGATTTTAATGTTCCTTTTACTCAGCGATAGAATATACCGAGTTTCCTTTTCATTAGTGTTAGGCCATAAACTTCTAGAGATTACGCAATCGTCCCTGGATTTCCAGGAGTTATTGATTTTCTCTTTTGATTTAAGGTCTATCTTCCTCTTGAGTACCCAATCGGGACGTGTGGTCCCCTATCTGAATGGTCGCTACTACTTGTATCTGCTTCTCACCATTTCCTGGCTAGTTCATCTACTATTTCGTTCCCTTCTTTATTGCTATGTCCTGGAACCCAGCAGTGCTTAACCTGGTTAGTGTGGCAGATTCTATTTAATTCTTTCCTACAGTTTAAAACTGCCTTTGATCTTATGTCACTGCTAGGCTTTGATAGCAGCTGGCTGTCACGAAAAAGTAATCTCGAGAGCTTAGCTTTCATGATGTGCCATTTCAGGTGCTTTTTCAATGACTAGATCTTGGCCAATAAGACACTACAGTTAGCTTGGAGTTTATAGGCCTCTCTGATGTTGAGAGATTGGCAAAACACTCCAGCACCTATTCCTGATTCCATTTTTGAACCGTCAGTGTAGAAAGGGATACCCTGTTTACTTATAAGTGAATTAGGATCGGAATCCTGTCTTTCTGGTATGCAAATAGAAAATTTCCTATAAAAATCTAGTAGAGGGGGAATGTAATCGGTGGTCTCCATCGATCCTGCAATCATGTCATATCCTTGTAAGATTGACCCGTGTCCATAAGTGCTGTGCTTCCAAAAACTCAGTTCTTTCAAACGAATTGCAGTTTTGGCTGCCGTGCACCTTATGAACTCATCCAGGGCCGGGAGATCCAGACTTATTTCCAACAAATCTTGTGAACAAAATACATAATAACTGTGAATCATAAACAATCTAGTTAATGGATCGCATCCAAAAGGATGAGATCAAACTAACGGAGTTAGATCTCAATTTGTGAGTTCAATCTCAGAGAGATGAGATCAATCTCAAAATAATAGCTCGCCATGAGACTGACCTCGTTTTCATATGCAAAAAGATGAGAAAACACTTGGTTACATGAGATCATTCCAGTCCTGCGGTATTGCGCAGAAGCATGGACCTTGACAAAATCGGATGAATGTGTCTTAGGCTGTTTCGAGAGGAAAGTTCTTCGGGCCATCTTTGGCCACGTGTACATTGAAGGGGAATGGCGAAGCGAACTTTACGGGTTGTACAACGACATGGACCTAGCCAGAAGGGTCAAGGTCCAGAGACTCAGATGGCTCGGTCATTTAGAGCGGATGGACACCAATGCTCCGGCCCGGAAAGTCTTCGACACTATTCCCGAGAGACGTAGGAGGAGAGGAAGACCGCGACTCAGGTGGCGCACTCAAGTGGAAGAGGACCACTTGGAGTGCAAAACTGGATCCAGCTAGCTGGGGACCTAGCTGGCTGGCGGATGATGTTGGTTGAGGCCTAAGTCCACAACGGACTGTAGCGCCACCTTAAGTAAGTAAGTGGGTTCCTCACAAAAACTAACAAATGATGGAACAACAAATTCCCTTGACTTCATGCTTGTACCACAAAAAAAGGTATAAATGTTAGAACTAATGACGGTTTGATGTTTTTCTTTCAATTTGTTTCGCTCTGGCGGAGCGAATTCCTTTTGAATAAATCAGTGTTTATCTTTTTTTTATCCCAAAAAAGCTTGAATAGAATTCTAGACCACTGTTCAAGGTTTTTCCGCCAAAGGAATTGGGGTTTAAAGTTAAATGTTTAATCTTTTCAACTCTACAGATGGATATTCTTCTTAACATAACCTTAAAATTAAACGAACCGCCAATCTCACTCTTTAGTCCACTCTTTGCAGTGGCTGTGGTCGCAAATCAAAAAAAGACTAAACTCAAAAACAAAATGAATATTACTAAAAAAAAAAAAAAATGAATAATTCTACAGATGATATTCCCTCCAGACATTGCCCCACATCACAACAACAACCACCAGCTTGAAGGATGACATTGGCTTCTTTTTTTTTATAATTTGTTTGTCTCATTTTCTTCACCGCAAGGAATGTAGTTTTTTTGTTTCGAAAGTTAACGTAAAACAACGAGCAACACACAAAAGTAGACAATAGAGTGTGGCATCTAGATCAGAGATTTACACAAAAGGTGCGCAAAAGCTGTAAATGTCACTGCCTACACAGACACACATACAAATAAAAAGTCTTACGATTTTCATCAAACAAAATAATAAACAAAACATAATCATTACATGGATATGAAATTAAAAACAATTTCAGTCTTCTTTCGGAATGCAAAAATCACAGAAAGGAAAAAAAAGCACACAAACACAACAAACACCAAAGAGGAATGAGGAAAAACTTAGACTAGAAATAAGAAGGTTTTTTTCAACAAAGGAAAATGAGAACAATATTCCAAGAAGCAACCAAGATTCAGTTTTATAATTTCGCACAGAATAAGCTGCATCTAAAACAGTGCACTGGTCAGTGTGACCATCTATGTAATTTTTTTCTACTTTTCGGTTCGGCAAATGGTCTCAAAAGATTAACCTAGCCATGCTCTTCTCGAAGTAATTTTACAAAGTGACAGTAAGACATCGTTTCAAAGCAACAAAAGGCGCCAAGAAACTCAATTCCAAGCTGACTGTTTCCACACTGCACAGTGCGAGTATTAGGGAAAGAATGGAGGATGTTAAAGGAGATGTCGGTGAACATTGGTTTTGAATTCTTGAATATTACAATGGCTGGGGAAGACAGAGTGTGGCAGCAAGTTCCACATTCGCGTAGTACTGCTAAAGAACGATTCTCTGAACATGACAGTACGTCCGAAGTTCAAGGCTCAAGGGTGAACTGATGGGCATTCCTAGAGGCGCGGGTATTACGATTGAATATCTTAAGGGGAGGAATGCAGCTGGCTATTTCTCTAGAGCATATACCGTTGAGGTATCGGTAAAATAGGGTGAAACATGAGACATTACGAGGATTTTCTAATGTTGTAAATTACTCAACGATGGAATTGTCACCAATCATTTTTAATGTTCTTTTTTGGATACTGTCCAGAAGACTTAAGTATGTCACTGGTGCACCAGCCCAGACATGACAGTTATTCTCAAGCTTAGGACGTATGAATACGTTTTGTAGATGATAGCCAGATCAGAAGGGGAACAAAATTTCTTTCATCGCCTTAAAAACCCAAATATCTTGTGGCATTTTTGGCAACATCGCGTATGTGCTCGGTCCATAAAAGGTGGTCAGTAATGCACATACCGAGAATCTCGAGATGTTTTTCTCGCTTTAACATTGAATTTTCGAAGCATCAAACTCTACACGATTTTGTATTCACCGTTGAACAATGCTGTTTAAGTCAGAGTTCAATGAGCTCATCATATTTTGCCGTTGCAGTTCCACATCCGAAGAGGAGGGATGTGAGTCTAGGAACAAATATGAAAAGCTAAGGGTTTTATCGTCAGCGAAACAATTGATTGGATTAGAAGTTACAGAGAAGAGATTATTAATGAAAATGAGAAAGAGAGTCGGAGACAAAACGTAGCCCTTGGCTTCAGACTTGAATCCATCCAATACAACTTGTATTGAACAGGTCGAAAGAAAGTTTCAAATCCAACGAAGAAGGGATTCATCTATACCGAAGGCACACATTTTCGATAAAAAAGCAAGATGCCAGACTTTATCAAATGCCTTTGAAATATCAAGTGCAACAATCTTACTCTCTCCAAAACGATTTAAATATTTGTTCCACTGTTCGGTGAGATAAACCATCAAATCACCAGTGGACCTGTTGCTGCGAAAGCCGTACTGCCGGTCATTAAGAAGATCGCGGTCTTCGAGATATTTCTTGAGCTGATAGTTTATCAGCGTTTCCATGACCTTAGAAAGAAAGGACGTAAGAGCAATCGGACAATAATTGGAGGAAGAAGATTCGCCTTTTTTTGGGATTGGCTGAACAAAAGCTGTTCCAACTGCTCGGAACGAGCCCAGAAGAATAGGATAGATGGAAATGCTTACGCAGGGGTTTTGCAAGCGTGGAAGAACACCTCATCAGGATAATAGCGGGGATACCATTTGTGTATGTTGAGATATTTAAGAATTCTCCCATGGAATCATTGACGCGCTCGAGAATTGGAGGAGTCATTACACTCTCTGGGAGCAAAAAGGTTAGCTTTCGCCAGAGAGCTAACAACTGGAGTGTTTGGTTTCATGGCCTCTACGTTTACTGGTTTAAAGTTCACATTCCGTAAAATAAAAACAGACTTGGATTAGTTAAATTGACAAATTGTTTAGGTATATTGGCGCTGACTAGCGGTAGAAAGTAGATATCAGCATTTGACCCCTGTTCCACAGAGTTTCTGAAGCCGCTAGTGTGAGATTCAATTAACGAACACAATCTGAATTGGGAAAAGGTCCAGTTCACTGCTCCATTGAAGCTGCTTGAGTACTTAAGCCTCTTGGGCAGTATGAAAACAAACCGTTCAAGAGAATTGGTACCAAAATTTGCCTCGTTTTAACTCGCTTAAACACCGAAGTAATGTCTCATTCCTCATCCTCTTTTACCGATATTTCAACGACACATGCTCTAGAGGAAAGGCAGTTGCATTCCAGATTCCACCCCTTAATGTACTCAACCTTAATAATTTCGTTTGCATAATAATTCCGAACACTCTCATTCATGACCAGCTGGTCACACCACTGATTGCACACAGAAATCAAGCTACAAAACTACACAACAAAAACAGCTAAACAACAATTAGGTCAACGACTTGAAGACTCGTTTGTGTATCTTTTGAGTTTATTTTTCACTTGTTAAGTTGCAAGAAGGTACAAAAACAAAATAAGAAAAAAACAAAAACAAAAATAAACTAGAATGTATCTCTGTAAGTCTGTACGGCTCACCATACATTTATTTCCATGTCTAGTTCTTTTCTGTTTCTTTCCGATAACGAACTTTTGTAAATAAACGCTACAAGAAAAAAATTCATAACCGTGTTGCTGTTATTTAATTTTATAATTCAGATTGAAAACAAATCTGAGAACCTTCTCAAGTGCATCAAGGTCGTTTAGTAACTGTAATTAATATAAAAGTTCAAACAATTACACACGCTTAAGAGGCACAAAAAAACGAAGGTAGTTGAATTGAATACAAAAACATTCACGTTTTTTTTTTTTTTTACAGTAAAACGGTTTTTTTTTAAGTGCTTTAAGAACTGTGATTATGTGCTCAACATTTGTGCTTTAATGGAAATGGAAATCTAGGATTTGTGACGGGTTTTTTAAGAAATGAGATGGGATGAGAAGAAAACAAGTTTTGAAGGATTTCAACTGCTCCTGTGACACCAATATCAATTTGTTGCATGAAATGCATATAGTTCGCTCTCCTGAATTGATAATTAGCTTTTTTTCATTGTTCTCATGTTAATTGACTGCTACGTCCATCGTCTTTTCGGTCTACATGCCTACCCATCTCAGTTGTTAGACCTTTTCTTAATCGGGATCACATAAAAGCGTCGATTCGAGGTTATAAATTCGTTTCCACTCCCCATTACACAGACAGGACTGAACAATTTTCGTCTCGAAGCATTTACATCTAACTAACTTACTAGGTGGCGCTACAGTTCGTTGTGGACCTCAATCAATAGTCTCCGCCAGCCAGCTCGGTACCTAGATAGCTGTCCAGTTTTGCACTCCTAGTTTATTGAGGTCCTCTTCCACTTGAGTGCGCCACCTGAGTCGCGGTCTTCCTCTCCTCCTACGTCCCTCAAGAATAGTGTCGATGGCTTTCCGGGCCGGAAAAATGACCGAGCCATCTGAGTCTCTGGACCTTGACTCTTCTGGATAGGTCCATGTCGTTGTACAACCCGTAAAGTTCGCTGTTATCTCTTCTTCTCCATTCCCCATACAATGCACACGCGGAAAAACATGACCCGAAGAACTTTCCTCTCGAAACAGCCTAAGGCACATTCATCCGATTTTGTCAAGGTTCATGCTTCTGCACCATTCAACAGGACTGGGATTATGAGAGTGTTATACAGTGTTACCTTAGTTTCTTCGTCTGATTTCTGCGCTGGTATTATTGTCCGTGTTAATTGCGGAGCCTAGGTAGACAAACTCTAGTACCTCGAAGTTGTATGCGTCTATTGTGACGTTCTGTCCGAGCCTGCCTCGAAGACAGCATATACTTCGTTTTTCCCTCATTTACCGCTAAACCCATTTTTGCAGTTTCTGTCTGAATTCTCACAAAGACGCCATTGACATCACGCTGTGTTTTTCCCATTATATCAATATCATTGGCGTACGCGAGAAGTTGAACAGATTTTTGGAAGATAGTGCCTCTGGTTTTGACGGTGGAGTTCTGCACTATCTTCTCAAGAACGATGTTAAAGAAATCGCATGACAGTACAACGCCTTGTCTGAATCCTTTTTTGACGTCCAAAGATTCCGTAAGCTCGTTGCCAACCTTGATGGAGCAGCGTGAGTTCTCCATCGTCATTTTGCACAAGCGAACGAGCTTGGCAGGGATGCCAAAATTAGACAAAGCTTTATACAGTTCGTCTCTATAGATGCTGTCATACGCGGCGTTAAAATCGATGAAAAGGTGGTGGATATCGATTTGGAGTTCATTGGTCTTTTCCAGGATCTGCCGCAACATGGAAATTTGGCCGATGGTTGACTTTCCTGGCCTGAAGCCACGCCATTCAGATTGTTGACGAAAGGCTTCAGACGTTCACACATTACGGCAGAGAGGATCTTGAAACGGATACCATGAATAAAATAAATGTTACGGTCGGGACTTTTCTACGATCGGATACGACGATACGGCTGTATATTAAGTAGGCTGATTGCTCTCCCTTTACCAGGCTGCGGTTCAACTACGTTATTTCACTGACCATCTTCTTCAGTAAGGTTAGGTCAAAAACGCTAAAAACAAAGTTTTGGTCCATGGAATCTTTAGGAATCAACTTTTATCGATCTAAGTAGACTTTACTCTCGTAGAAGAGAGCAGGGCACAGGGCACAGATGTGAAATCGTTTTCGATGTGCCTCAAGTTGAGTTTGGCGATTTTTGCCAATAGAACAAATAAACTTAAAAATTTAATTAAAAATTTAAAATGAAAGAATCAATTGCTTATACATATTTTTTTTCTTATATCCTTTCAGCCATTTGTACAGCTTACAAAAAATACTTCTCTATAGAAGATAAAAGAAATTCACTGGCAATTCCTTAAACCATCAGCAGCAGCTTGTGTGTTAAAAGTGTGCAGTGGTTCAATCCTTGCCGCCTTATCTAAAATCTACGCCTACAACAAAAAAACAAAGCCTTTTGGTTTTAACTTTTGTTTGGACGTGTTTGTCGTTTATTAAAAAAAAAAAACACAAAAACAAAAACTTCGCTACAAAAACTCATTTCGTCTATTGGTGGCTAACGGCAGAAGAAGCACTGCAGCAAAGTGCTTTTAATTCCAAAGTCTAAAAACGACGTTGTGTGTTTGTTGAAGTTACGATAAACAACAACAAAACCAAACAGCAACATCAAGAGATAAAATAACTTAATCGATTGCAATAAAATACTGTTCCAAGTGTGCGTACGTGAGTCTTGCTTGTATAAACTTACAAAAAAAAAACATCAATTAATTTTGTTGGGAAATTAATTGACAAAATATTGAAGTAATCTTATACTTTGAGATCAAGTACTTGCAAATAGTAGCAACAACAACAACAACAACAACAACAACTACAATAACCATGAACGGTATGAATAATAGCAACGATGATGTGGCGGAATGTCCATTATGCATGGAACCACTGGAAGTAGATGATTTGAATTTTTATCCGTGCACTTGTGGATATCAGGTAAGATTGTCATAAAACGTAGAATATTAGGGTAGGTCAGTGCTTGGTTTGACTTTAATTTGTTTTCGTAAGGCGACAGTGTTTTAATCATTTTCCCTCACGATTGTCACAAAGTTAACTTGACTTCCTGTTTCTACTTGTAGGGGATTCGAGCTCGATTTTGTCGAACATAATTACGTTATTTTGGTCTCGGTGCGAGTTGTCTGGATTATTAACTCGTTCAAAGTTGAACAATTTTCAGTTGAATCCATCATCGTAGCACTACCTTGGTTAGACGAGGTAGTGGTCTGAGTCGATGTTAGCTCCTCGGAAAGTTCGAGCATCTAAAATGCTGGACAATTGTCTTCCATCGATCGCAATGTGATCAATCTGGTTGACGGTTTATTGATCAGCAAAATCGATCGGCGTGAATCCGTTATCGAAGAGGTGTCGTGCAGGCTATGCTTTCCGACTGTTCCACCAAAGATGTCCTCTTTTCCCAGCTTTGCGTTAAAATCGCCGAGGACAATTTTAATGTCATAGCTAGGACATTGCTCATACGTTTTGTCAAGGAGCTCGTAGAACTCCGTCCGTCCTTTTTCTCTTCTGTGGGTGCATGCGCGCATATTAGGCTAATGTTGCCAAATTTAGCCCTGATTCTGATTGTCGTGATGCATTTTGCCTGAGTCTGCTTTCCACGACGAATCCGCATCCAAAGAGTCGCTGTTGTTGCTCTCGGTAACAATCACCATATGTTGCAGTTTCTCATCCTCCTTTTGCCTGGTCCATCCCATCGCATTTCTAGGATAGAGGTAATGTCTGCTTTGTAGCAATTGAGGGTCTCTGCTAATTGTTCGGCAGTACGCTGCCTATTAAGAGACCTAACATTACACGTGCATATCCGAAATTCGTTGTCCTTTCTACATTTGCTTGGATTGTCATCAGTGTATCCGTCCGTTTCCGAGGCCTGTTGTTGCTACGCAACTAAATTCTTTTCTTCGTAGTCGGGAAGTCAGCCCGTTTTACAACCCTCAACCTGGGGTACCAGGCACTCGATGTGACTCCAAGTACAAGAGCCAGAAAACCCGCTTCTTTTTACGGCCTGGGCTTCAAATATGTGGAAGTAGCCCGTGAAATTGTGTTCACCAAGTAGTTGGGCCTAACTGGAACAGAAGACGCCACCGTTGATTCCAAAAAAGAAATTCATTCGCTGCTGTCCCTCGATGGGAGTGGGAACACTCCTTCGTTGTGGGGTAATTAGTAGTAACAGCCTACTCCGCTTCGACCTGTCGACTATGGGAAGCCCTTCTGCGGAAACAAGTTTTGCGAATGGCATAGCTCTAAGCTTCATAGTAGTAGTGACCGTAAGCCCCTCCGCCACGTCAAGGCTTACACCATGGAGGGCTTTCAGTGCTTTCTGCATCTCATAAATCCTTCTAGCAAGTTATTTTTGATAAAGTCTTAATTTAATAATATTTTAGAACTAGAATTTCCTCTTAAGATCTTTTTCATTGTAAACATTATTTTTTTTGCAGATTTGTAGATTCTGCTGGCACAGAATTCGCACGGATGAAAATGAATTGTGTCCAGCATGTCGCAAGGCTTATCCGGAGAATCCAGCGGACTTTACTCCTTTGACTCAAGAGGAAGTAAGTATACAATCGTTCTTGTTTTCGACAAACTTATTTCTTTTTTTTTAATTTATAGATGGTTGCCCTCAAGTCGCAAAAACGACAACGAGACCAGCAGCGAAAGCAAAAAATTACCGAAAATCGGAAGCACTTAGCCAATGTGCGTGTTGTGCAAAAGAATTTGGTATTTGTTGTTGGTCTACCACCTAGACTGGCAGATGCTGATGTAAGATTGATCTTTCTCCATTCCATTTTTGAGTATCGAATTTTAATTTCTTTTGTTT
The DNA here is from genome assembly GCA_920937365.1 of Sphaerophoria rueppellii. NCBI lineage: Eukaryota > Metazoa > Arthropoda > Insecta > Diptera > Syrphidae > Sphaerophoria > Sphaerophoria rueppellii. The sequence goes on from CAKKXW010000005.1 coordinate 7,295,407, forward strand.
GTCTTATTTTTCAACTCAAAAACAAAGATTCTCAAGAGACATGAGTACTTTGGGAAATATGGTAAAATTCATAAAGTTGTGATAAACCCAAGCACGGCGTATGCAGGTGTACAAGTAAGATCGAACAATATTTATTCTGCAAACAAAACAAAATTAACTTTTTTTTTCTTTATTAAGGGACCTTCGGCGTCAGCGTACGTCACGTATGTGCATAACTGTGACGCTCTGAGAGCAATACAAAGTGTTAACAATATATCAATAGATGGCCGACTGATTAAGACTAGCTTAGGTACAACCAAGTATTGTAGTCATTTTATGAAAAATCAACAATGCCCCAAGGGCGATTGTATGTATTTGCATGAACTGGGTGATCCGGAGGCTAGTTTTACCAAGGAGGTAAGATCATTAAACTTTTCTATGCATTTTTAATTTCAAGGTTCGTCTGCCGACATCCTTCACTTGTCCTCCAAAACATAATTCCAGAGGCTCTGAATTCTTGATTTTGTTTAGTTATCCATTTGGAAAATTTCTTACTAACTTACTTATGGTGGCGCTACAGTCCAGGTCCATGAGGACCGGGATGATGAGGGTTTTGTAGATTTTCACTTTAGTTGCTCGGGAGAGGACTTTACTACTCAATTGCCTTCTAAGTCCAAAGAAGCAGCGATTGGCAAGAGTGATTCTTCGTTTGATTTCAGCGCTGGTGTTGTTGTCTAAGTTGATAGCGGATCCCAGGCAGATAAAGTCCGCAACTACCTCGAAGTTTAATCTGTCTTTCTTGACGTTTGCTCCAAGACGTCGATGTTGGTAGTCCTTGTTGATAGCATTAACTTGGTCTTGCCCTCGTTAACCGCTAGACCAATCTTCTTGGCTTCCGTCTCAAGACTCACGAACGCTCCACTGACATCACGCTGTGTTCTTCCAATAATGTCAATGTCGTCTGCTTATCATAGTAGCTGGACGGACTTTAGAAAGATTGTGCCGCTGGTGTTGACGTTGGAGCTTTGCACAATCTTTTCAAGAATGATGTTGAAGAAATCACAAGACAACGCATAAGACCTTTTTTGACATCAAAAGCGTCCGTTAGGTTTTTTCCGACCATGATGGAACAGCGTGAGTTTTCCATTGTCATCTTACACAGACACATCAGGCATGCTTTCCTCCGACCAAATTTTGCAGATGATCTGGTGCATGCTCCTAACCAAATCATCTCCAGCTGCTTTGTACAGTTCGGCGGCTAGCCCGTCTATCGTCACATCGTCCATGTCGGGTGGGTGATATTGTTGGCCTTCTGCATCAAATTGAATGGTTCTGTATTGATGACGGAGTTTTGGTCTTCATCGCCATTATATAGCTTGGAAAAGTAGTCTTTCCATATCCTCAGCACTGACTGCGGTTCCACTACGATGTTCCCATGATGGTCTTCTACAGGCGTCAGTTCGGTGTGTATAAGCCCTGGAGGTTTGTTTCACAAAAAGGTGAAGAACTTTCGAACCTCGTTTCTGTTGTGACATCCTTCTATCTCCTCGATCTGAGAAGTTTATGCTCCTCTCTCCCTTTCTGCTCGTAGAGCTCACGAGTTGCTCGTGTCCTTCCTTGTAGCGCCGTTTTGTATGCCTCTTGTTTAGCTGCATGTGCTCGCCGGCACTCATCGTGAAACAAGTGTTTCGTTGTGGTGGCCGTGTAAACCCTAGCAATTCAGAGGCGGCTGCTCTGATGGCTGCTGGACAGTGTTGGCACTTGTTCTCTATATTTTGTGCTGGCAGCAAAGGACTTCTGAGGAGATTTTTGGAGACACGATCGGAAAAGGATCTAGCAATCTCTTGCATTGCATTGGCTACAACAAGGTAGTGGTCCGAGTCGATGTTGGCACCTCGGAATGTGCGGACATGCCCGAGAAGTGTCGTGCGTCGATCGCAATGTGATCAATCTGGTTTACGGTTGATTGGTCAGGAGATTTCTATGTTGCCTTATGGATATAAAGATGTGGAAAATTTCTATTTTCGATTAAAAATTTCAAATGAATTTGCTTTTAGGAAATGCACCAAGGAAAGCACCAGGAGTACGAGAAGAGGCTTCACGATCAGCTGATAGCCTCATCGGGCACAAATGGTGTGCCATGCGAGGGAGGATCAGCCACAGGAGGTAATCCAGGATCAGGAGCAACGACAAATGGTAAATATTATACTAACTCGACAATTCACATACAACTTCAAAATATTTATGTGAAGCTATTGGTTCTGGAGGTGTTCCTGTTAAAGATGCCTGGCCAAGTCTGTCAACGTCACCAACAAACACAAAAGAATTAACAAATGGCTCTGGCAATGGTGGTAAAAAAGAAAAGGGTCGTGGCAAAAAATCCAAAGGAGAAAAGGGAAAGAAGAATAGCAATCAAAGTGGCAACAAAGAACAGCCAAATAACAGCTCCCTACAGCAAAATGGTTCAAAAGATTCTGGTGGTCTTCTAGCAGATGCAACGAAATCTTCAAATAGCAGTGATAATAACAAAAAGATAACTGATAAATCTTCACTGTCACAACAACAACAGATGGCAGGTGGAAGAAAATCAAATCAAAACGACTCTAAATCGAATCACCTTAGTGTTAAGGATGAGATGAAATTAATCGAAGACTTCGAAAAGGAGAACGGCGACGAAGATGGCGAAGAGGATGTCAATGGAGATGATGCCTTCGCTAGATCAATGAGGTTAGTTTTTTTTTTTTTTTTTTTTTTGTCTTTTTCTATGATTCTATTAACAATTTGTTGTTGTTATTTAGTTCATCAAGCAGTAATAGCAGTGATCACTGCATATCACCATACTTAATTGAAAGCTTAACATCAAGTGGCAATAGCTCGCCAGGCAGTTTCCCAGATCATCACACAACAAATACGAATACAGATCAACAACATCTAGAACAACATATTAGCAACAATTTAAGTAGTAGTAGCAGCAGCAGCAGCAGCAGTACAAGCAGTGACAGCAATCAAGACACAAACAGCAAACTTTCATCGTCATCGTCATCAGCGTCTACACCAGCCAGTCCGGCGGTCGAATTGAATCAAACACCAGCAACAGTAACTTCAACAGCGACAACAACAACCAGTGTATCAGAAACAAATGGCATTGTTTCTCCAACACCAACTTCAGTGGCGATTTCATCAAGTGCCGCTGCAGTAGCAGCAGCCACCGCCGCCATGACAGCACATAAACTAACAAATATTGAAAATAGTAGTAATATAATTGATACAACAGCAGGTTTGTTTAGATTTCGTTTTATGTTTTGTGCTGTTCTAAATCTTGTGTTTCAAATTAAAGCTCTTTCGAAATTGAACCTATTCGATGATAACAACAGTTTCTTTTCGTCATCGTCATCGTTCCAACCGTTTCTCAAGGGCAAACTGGACACAGATATGCGCAACAATCAGAATAGTCATCTTATGAGCAGTGCCATCACATCACATCTACCGGATCTACTCAATGGTAAGTTGGAAATTCTATTTTCTTTGTATTTCTCTTTAATTGTTAGATTCAAAAGTCTGTATGGTGTAGATTTTTGTTTTAAATGTTTACGGTGCATCTTGATCATATACAAATCATTCATATAAGCAGCCTCTTCCTAGATAATAAACACATTCAATCTTTTCTTGTGATAGGTTCCGAAAGAGGAAATATTACAAATATGTATTTGAATCTTTTCTTACTCTATTTTGACGTTTATTTGTGAAGAACATAAAATACTTTGCTTCCTCCCCTTAAGATATTCCACCATAATACCCGCGCCTCCAGGAATGCCCATCAGTTCACCCTTGAGCCCAACTTCGGACGTACTGTCATGTACAACCAATCGTTCTTAAGCCGTACTACGCGAATGTGGAACCCGCTTCCACACTGTCTTCCCCAGCCATTGCAATATTCAAGAATTCAAAACTAATGCTCAGTGACATCTCCTTTTACATATTCTATCCTTTCCCTAATACTCGCAGTGTGCTCTTGGCATGTAAAGTGTAATGAAAAAAGCCCTTGAGTGCGCTTTGATTATAAAAAAAAAGTGTACAAAGACGCAAAGGAAGAAAGGGTGAAATATAATTTATTTATGCATTCCCAAGAAATATCGGTATTCTATCTTTGCTTCCACAAAGAAATGCAGACACTCATTACAGATCCAGGCCATCTGTTGTTTTTACTTAATTCCTACCATTTAATTTACTTGGGAAGTCATTTTTCTTGATACGTAGCTCTGGGTACAGCTCGAATTTTAGATAGCTTTTTAATTGAGTTCAACCCTAAACGTTGTTTAGCAGGTGACGATTCTTTTGTCATAGTAGTGTTGATTCCAGTGTTCTTCAGATCAACAGAAAATACTTGTTTAAGTTAACGTTGTTACAGAGCCAACCCAAAACTTTAGAAAATACAAGAATGTTCAAGTGGATGTTTTTCATGACTTTTATAGTCATAAATTAGCAGCTTGGGAAATATTTCGAAGACCAAAAGCTTCGTTATGACAAAAGCGCTCTCAGCAACAGATGAGCAAAAATGTACATTATTTTCGAGAAACTGAGAGAATGCCTGAAATTCAAAGCATTCGAGAGGGTTTGTCAAGGGGCCATTCAATACAAATCTTATTGGGTCTCGGATATCTCGGTGTGATCTTAGGTAAAAAAAACTAAACTGGGGTCTGAACACCAAAGATAGATTCAAAAAGGCATTGATTGCCTTTAACTCCTGTAATAGAATTTTCGGGAAAATTATCAGATGGATTGGTAATTTAGTTTGGTGGAAAGCTTTAGAAAAGATCACGAACTTGAAAACTTTGACAAAAGTTCAAAGACTTGCGTACACCTGCATTACGGCGGCAATGAGATCCACTCAAACTGCTGGATTGGAAGTTATACTTAATCTTATCAATGAGGTCTAGCTGTGTTCAAGAATCTGCGGCCAAAAGTGCCTTGAGACTTAGTCAAACTAAAGTCTGCAAAAACAGTTTCATAGGACATGCCCAGATCCTTCATAAAGTTATGGGTCATAGTACTACAACAGACTATTAAATACCCGAACTTAATTTCCATGAACCATTCGAAGCTGCCATCCCATGCAGAGAGGAATTGATAGATACTCCAGTGAGTCATCAATAGTTATCTATACTGATGGCTCTAAGATGGACACTGGTGTGTCCACTGGGGGCAGGCTTCTATTCTGAATATCTCAAGTTAACCGCCTCGCTTAGGCTTCCAGCTTAAAGTAGCATCTTCTAAGCGGATGTCCTGGCAGTGAGAACAGCTGCTAAAAAGGTATCAATTATGGCGATACCACGAGCTAATATCACCTTTCACATTGATAGCCAAGCGGCAATAAAAGCGATTACTGCAACTGAGGTAAAATCAAAGCTCGTTTCATGCTGCCGCGAAGAGCTTAAGGTTCTTGACGCACAGTACAACTTTAGACTCTGCTGGGTCCCAGGCCACAGCGATTTACTAGGCAACGAGAAAGCCGATGAATTAGCAATATTAGGGTCAGCTAGTTAGCATCCTTACCTGTTATTGAAAACAGGAAATCTCAAAAAGAATAATTATCTAGGCCGACGAAAGGTGGAACCTTCTTGACACGTGCGGCACTACAAGAAAGATCTGGCCCTGTTTAAAAAAAAAAAAAAAACAAAGAGCGGAAAGAATTATGCAGCTACACAAGGGATCACTTCGATCTCTTGTAAGCATAATTACCGGTTATCATATGAAAAAGATTAGAATCAGTTCAGATGACCTATGCAAAGAATGCGGTGACGAGGAGGTGCATGATGACACTTCGCACTTTCTGTGTCACTGTCCCGCACTCTCCCACCAAAGGAAGAAATTGCTCGGCAACTATTTCTTCGGATATTTAGAAGAACTCTAATACACCAGGTACTAACATTCTGAACTTCGTCAAAGCCTCTAAATGGCTTGATTAACTGAACACATGAGTTTTTCTTATTACCTTGAGTGTATTGCTACACGGGTATTACAATGGATCTACATTGATCTAAGTGTGACGGTAACGACATCAACTGTCAGTCCCTTAAACTAACCTAACCTACTTGGGGTCTCCATTGAACATTTCCGATGACAGGACTATCGGCCTTGTCATCAAATTTGGCGTTTGTGTTGTATGTATTGGTGATCGTCCGTTTTCCACAGTCTTTTTGACATTCAAATTTCATTTCGTTTAAATTGTCATAGAGCGCGGTCATACCTACATATTTTTTATATAAAGTAAGTGAAATTAATTAAAGAAAAGGGCATCGTGAATGGCACCAAGCACTTTAGGCATAAATCGGCTTATCGTCTTCCTTGAAACTCGGGTGAGGAATTCTAAGGATCTGTACGAATCTCCTGTTCCAATATATCTTAACGCTATGGCCAGACGAGTTTGGCAGTTCGTATCAACTACAATTCTTTTCGTGACGAATAATTTTGTTCTCTCAAATTTATTAACATTTGAGATTAAAAATTTAACTTATGCATCACAAATCAAACATAAACTATACATTTATCATTTTGTTGAGAATTTGTAAGGAAATACGGCTTCAAGCGTATCTACAATCACTTTTCTTCATTCATTCGTCGTTCGTTGGTCGTGCTCATGTGAATAGTGCTTTAGTCTTACATGAACGAACATTTACTGCTGCATCTTGAAATTCTCGGTATATGCATCGCTAATCACTCACATACCATGTTGCAGATCTTCCGTTTAACGATTGAAAAGTAATGCGCGCTTGGCATTAGTCAATGTATTTTAGGAGCCTTGGCTCAAGGAGCATGTAGTTTGACATCGTCTTTTAAGCCTTATCCTCGTTGTACTTGGCATATGAAAGGTACCCAAAACGGTTTTAGTGCACACCGGTTATACACACAATTTATTTTGGAGGGAATACATAGTTCAAAATTCATTAGATGTTCTTTTTACGGCCTGATTGTCATAAGTTATTTTTGTTTGTCGTATGTGTAAAACCTTGCTAATCATATTCTCAACCGTTAAGTACACTTAATACTCTCGTTAAACCTACCTGACACATCAATCCTTACATTTATGCATTATTTCATTATTTTAATTAAGAAATATTTATGGTACAGTTATTCTCAAAGTAGATTTTTATGTGTAAACTTATTAAATATGTGTGTGTTCGTTTGTTTGTAAAAAAAAAAGGAAACTAAATTTTACCAAAAGATTCAAAAATAAAATCAAAATTTGTCGTTCAAAGAAGCAAAAACAAAACTAATCCGATCAAAACAAAAACTATTCTCTTCTTGTTTCCGGCAACTCCTCCTGCATTTTCTACGAAAAACTAAAATGATGAATTCATAAAAATCTCAAAATTTACATTGAAATTGTAATCGTGAAAAAAAAAAAAAAAACAAATCAGGCATCGATGGATATCAAAATAGCACAATCAATGGCACCGCTACAACAAATGGTATAAATTTTGTACAAAATCCTCAAATATATTCATTATCCAATAATTGTTCCTACTCCTCCTCTACATACGCCACCACCTATCCTCAACAACAACAACAACAATACTTGAATCAATTGAAATTGATGTTGAATAAAATAACAGAAGATTGGGAGGACGCATTCAAATATGTGATGATGAGAAACATGAAAACAGACGATCAGCAATTGCCATCCAATCAAACAACGCAGCTACAGCAGCAACTGTCGTCGTCATCGCAGCTACCACAGCAATTGCAACAACTTCAACAGCAGGAAGAGTTCCTTCGAATTCAAGAAATGCAAAAACGAAATTTACTCAATAATATTGGATTGTCACAACAAATGAACGGACCACACGGTATGTTTTTTTTTTTTTTTCGTTTCTAGTTTTTTTTTTTGCGTTCATGTTTATTGATTCTGTGTTCGTTTGTATTTTGTTTGATTTGAATTTAAGTGCAGCGATTTAGGAAGCTTGTAGAGTTCATGTGTTATCCATAAAATTGTCAATAAGGTGGTTTTGGGGGAATCGAGTGTTATCCATTAGAGAGCGGCCATAACCCAGTTGCTAGTCCCTGAATGCGTTCTTACTTACATGAGGTGGCCAAGTCCAGGACCTCAATCAATAGTCTACGCCAGCCAGTTTGGTCCCTAGTTAGCTGTCTCCAATTTTGCAATCCAAGTTGATTGAGGTCATCTTCCACTTGAGTGCGCCACCTGAGTCGCGGTCTTATTCTCCTCCTACGTCCCTCGGGAATAGTGTCGAAGGCTTTCCGGACCGAAGCATTGGTATCCATCCGCTCTCAATGACCGTGCCATCTGAGTCTCTGGACCTTGACCCTTCTGGCTAGGTCCATGTCGTTGGACAACCCGTAAAGTTCGCTGTTGTATCTTCTTCGCCTTTCCCCTTCAATGCACACGGGACAAAAGATGACCCGAAGAACTTTCCTCTCGAAACAGCCTAAGGTTTATTCATCCGATTTTATCCATGCTTCTGTACCATACAGCAGAACTGGGATGATGAGGGTGTTGTACAATTTTACCTTAGTTGATCGAGACAAGGCTTTTCCACTCAATTCTTTCCAAAGAAACAGCGATTAGCAAGAGCTATTCTTCATGTGATCTCGGCGCTGGTGTTATTGCCCGTGTTTATAGCGGAGCCTAGGTAGACAAAGTCCTGTACTACCTCGAAGTTATGTGCGTCTATTGTGATGATCTGTCCAAGCCGTCGGTGTTGGGTGTCCTTCCTCGAAGACACCATATACTTCGTTACGAGCATGGCAAGGGCAAAAACTAGACAAAGCTTCATACAGTTCGTATCTGAATGCGTTCATTAAGTTTATTTTTTGAAAAATTGTTCAACGATTTATTCCTTACTTAAGGTGGTGCTACAGTCCAGCTCGGATCAGGGCCTCACCCAACAAGCGTCTCCAGCCAGATGGCCAGCTATCTTCAGTTTCGCAGGCCAAGTTAGTTAAGGTCCTTTTACAGGTGGTATGTGCTCCACCTGATTCGTGGCCTTCTTCTTCGCAAAGTCTACGATCTGGAGTGTTATTATCATGGTCCGACCATCTTTGCCATTGGAACTTAACTTTCCTAGCTAAGTCTGTGTCCATGTACGGTCCGTACAGTTCTTGATTGAATCTTCGTTCTCACGCGATGAATTTTTCTCTTGAAGAAACCCTAAGCGTTTCCAACAAAATTCAACAAGACTTTTGACAAAACTGAAACTGAAACTGAAACTGAAACTGAAACTGGTTCATCCATTAGCTCACTTGTTAAAAATCGGGTATTTGGCGCTTCTGGGTTCTAGGTGTTCAGTTTCCTTTGTTAAACCTCACCTGTTTATAACATAACACAAACACAAACAACAAATCTGCATTCTCATCTACTAAAACCACTTAACAACATTTTAGCTACCACAGCATGCAATATTTTAAAGCAAAAACGTCTCTTATTTGTTTAAATTTTAGATTTCCCAAGCTTAAACAACTTCCATGGCGGTACCGATCTTAGTCGGCTATCCCAAGCCGCCTTGATTCAACATCAAACACAGCAACTTTTGCAACAACAACAAGATCGCCAGCAAACCGATCATTTGCTAAGCAACAATCTATTCGGTACGAATATGTCGAGGTTCTTTGATTTCCATAAGAATCAACAGCAACAACAGCAACTTCATCAGGTACGTTAAATTGAATCACAATTGGTATTCCCCTAATTAAATGTTGTCTTTTGATTGTTTCAGTACGTGGTGAATGGCCATGGAAATAATGGCCAGCTGAATGATCATGCACGAATGGCATCGTTGTTGGAAAACAATCGCATCAATTCGCAGTTCTTAGATCACACAAATGGTAAGTACGAATGAAAATCATAGAGTCAAAGATTTACTTAGAACGAAATCACTCAGGCCTTTTAGGACAACAATCGGTTCAAAAGCAAAGGTTACCCGGGAAATACGATCCTATGGCTGCACACAATCTGCTCGGTGGTGGCAGTAGTGGTGTGCCAAACAGTGTCGGCCAAACACAAATACCAGCTCAACAGCAGCCGGCCACAAATCCAACACAACCGCCGTCGCAACAGCAACAACAGCCCCAGCAGACGCCATCACGTCTTCTCAATCAATTCAGTACACACAACACTTCTGTGGATGATGATTTAGGTAACTTGTCATTATCTCTCTCTTTCTTTCTCTTCTTTGCAATAATGTTTTGTCATTGCATTTGAATAGGATTTGATCCATTCATTGAGACACAGAAGGCACTAGCTGAACTAATGGAGAATGAAATGGTTCAACAACAGACCGCTGGACACCAAAAACACCTGTTGGACAGTGTACAGCGAACCCGTATGCCACCACCTGGTTTTAATCATATGAATGCATTTGGTTTCGGTGGGGTGCCTCGTGCGCCAACTAGCAAAATTCTCCCTTTTATGAATATGAATGGAGGCGGACAACAGCCACCATCAATGCAACAACAACAACAACCAAACAATTGGAATCCCCATATGGGTGGACCATTTCAACAGCAACAACAACAACATCCCCATGATCCTCAAATGCATATGAATCAGCAAAACCAGAATGGTGGCAATCACAATAAGGGTGAGAATAATTCATATTTTTTTTTTTAATAAATAATTGAATATTTTTTTGTTATTAAAAGGCTACAGCAATATGTCAGATTGGACAGCTATGGATCCAGCAATACTATCATTCCGTCAATTCTCTTCATTTCCACATCAGCAACAGCAGCAACAACCCCCTCAACATCATCCTCAGCAACAGCAACAACAACAACAGCAGCAACATACTGGACCAGATATGTTCCTGCAGCATGTGACACAACAAAATAATCAAGGTGAGTGCAGTAAAATTTCATTCAAACTGATATTTTATAAGTGATCTTGTTCTTTCAGGTTTTGGACCCCAACCACCGCAACATCATGGTGTTAATTTACCAAATAATCTTTTGAATCCCCAACAAAACTCTCAAGCACAGGTAAATGCCAACGTTCAAGGAATGTTAGAATATCTTAAAAATAGGCAGTTTGTGTAGATTTGTATGTGAATTTGTCTCTCTTGTTTTTATTATTCGAAACACTATTTTTTTTCTTATTTAACATACACACACACACTCATATACATTTCCTGCTCCCCCTAGCCTCATTCAATATAAACCGAATCACCAAATTCAAAACCAGTCTAAACACAAAATATGCCCATAATCCTCCTCCTCCTCCTCCTACTCAATCACAACAAACAGATTGTTCCAAAACATTTAAGTGGAGTTAAGGTGTCTCTTGCTGTCTCTCTTCTTTTATCCTTGCATTTTATTTGAAAATTATTCTGTTTAAGGATTTTTTTTTGTTCGTTTCGTCCCAAAAAAAAATAAAAAAAACAAAAAATCTGTGAAACATTGCCTGGCATGCGTATTAAATGTTAATTTAAAAGAAAATAAAAAAAAAATTTGCTTTTGAGTTCCTTTTCTTCTCTAACACTTCTCTCTGCTCTTAAATTTAGAGTTAAGTTTTTGTGGGTAAAAGATGTGCTTTCTGTGACGAAAAAAAAACTTATACACACTACCGGTCAAAAGTTTGAGACCACTTCAGAAATTTGAGAAATATCGAGTTTTAACCCCTAAACTGTAGTTTTAGGAAGAAAGTTAATAAGTGAAAAAAGTGAAGGGCATGTCTTGTTGTAAATGATAGAAAAATATAAACCAATTAAAGTCCTTAGTTCGATTTTTATCAATTATGGACAATCTTCTTACAAGTTTTTGTATTTTTTCTTGGGAGATATTATTCCAGCAATTTTGTAGAGTTTCCCAAAAGATTCCAATGTAATGTGGTGATTTCTGTCAAGCTCTTCCCATAAGAGCTCAATGGGGTTAATATCTGCGGTGGCCATACCAATACTTTTAGAATTTCTTCGTCTTCTTTTTGTTTCACGTATTCCCGGCAAAGTTTTGAAGTGTGTTTTGGGTCATTCAATCATTTCACCGATTAATCAGAGTCAAGATACTAAAACGTGGTCTTCCAATATCGTTTGATAGACTTCTTTATCCATTCTTCCGAACACTCGTGTCAGATATCCCACGCCATCGAAGGAGAAACATCCCCACACCATTACTGAACCGCTTCCATGCTTTACAGTTGGGACCGTACAGTCTGGTTGCATCTTATGTTCAGCGCTGCGCCTGACTTACACTCTGCGATTTGAGCCAAACACCTCAAACTTGAACTCATCGCTCCATAAGACTCTGTTGAAGTTTTCATCTGTCCAATCCTGATGAGTTTTGGCCCATTCCAACCGTTTGATCTTGGTTTGGGGTCGTAGAAAGGGTTTACGCACTGCAACGCGCCCAAAAAGTCCAGCATGCCTTAACCTTCGTTGTATCGTTGATAGAGATAGTGGTTCTTCCCGCTTTTCATTGATTTCGGCGCGTTTTTCTGGTGCTGTTTTCTCCCTAGAACGCTTGCTTATGGTGATGATATGCAGATCTTCGGATTTTGTCGTAACTCTAGGTTGTCTTTCACGTGGCCCCAAAGGAAGAAGTCGCAAGGTGTTAAATCACAAGATCTCGGTAGCCAATTGTCATCACCTCTTCGAGAGATAACACGGTCCGGAAACTTTTTCCGTTTACGAACCGTCTCTGCCAAATTTTCACCATAGTGAATTTTAATAATTTCAATGCGTTGTTGAAGCGTGTATCGTTCCATTTTTATTAATGGCGTAGTTTCTTCTTGGAAAATGTTAAAACATGACAGCTTCAGAAGGGACAGCTGCCGAAATACCGGGCTATTCAAAATAACACCTCTTATTGGAAAAATCCTTTACAAAATCCTGAATATGCAAGTATTCAGATTTTACATTTTTTTTCCCCTTTAACATTACTTGCTTACTTTTCCGGCTCACAATCCATGAAGGATTTCAGCCTGAGATACTGCATACTTCCATCGTGAAGGGTCCCTCGCATGTACTATTCAGTCGCCGAAACAAAGCGCTCTGTCATCCGCAGTCACTTGGTTCTTGTACCGTAGGTTCGGTTTTCCTTTACGTCTCGAAACCTGGGCGCTGGGGTGAGAAGACTTTCTTGACTGGAGCATTATCGTCCATTCGCTGTATGTGGCCGAGCCAATGTAGTCGTCTTCACTTGGTCTTCTGGACTACATCTGAATTTTGGTACAGCTCTTTAGCCCCTTTAACATTACCCAAGTCATAAAAAAAATCCAAATTGAATGTAAAAAGTCATAAAAATTAAAAACTACGGGAAATCCAAACAGAAGTCAAAAAAAACCATAATTTGGTTTTTTTTTTTACCTTTTTTCACAAAATTTATTGTCTGGGGTTTTTTCACTTGAACATTTTATGAATGGTATAAGTTATCAATGTAGTGCCCGTAGCTTAGTGGTTAGGTGCGTTGCCTGCTAAGCAGAAAGTCGTGGGTTCGAGTCCTACTCGTGCCCATAGTTTTTATTTCATCTTTCACGGGCACTGCCTCTTGCGAAGAAGTGACAAAACTTCCAAGAATATCAATCTGTCATGAAAATTGCTTCTCAACTTTGCCGTTCGGAATCGGCGTTAAATTGTAGGTCCCCTCAATTCTTCACACGCACCCAGAGAATTGTTGAAGAGAGTAAGCCACTTAGGCCTTGGCTCCTCAAGAGCTGTCGCGCGACTTTATTTTATTTTTTTATAAGTTAACAATTCAGGTAATTCCTATTTTCATTCATAAACTCAAGCGCCAGGTACAATAAAGCAATCCTTTGAAGGTGTGCTCAAACTTTTGACCAGTAGTGTAAGTATAAATTCGGTGTTTGTTGCTTCATAATGTACAAAAATTATGTTTTTCTGTTTTTACAAAAACAAAGTTATGTGTGTATCCTCCCCATTTATTGTATTAAAAAACAAATAAGTTTTCAGTTTCAGTTATTTTTTTTTTTCAATTTCATAATTTCAAAAAAAAAAAAATGTCCAATAATTTAATTTTCTAGGTAAATTATCCACAAATTGCTAATTGGCTAAGTAACGAGCAAAATCTATTCATGAATAGTTTAGCAAATGGATTTGTAACTAATAACACTAGTAATAATCCATTGAACGGTTACAATGATAAATTCTCAATTTCAATGCCACCAGGAATGCTTTCAAATAATTTAAATCCACAACAGCAAACAACTGAATGTATAAATTAAATTTAATTCAAATAAAAATTATTATTATTTTTTCAAAAAAAAAAAAAAAATATAAGACATTTTCAAAATTTCTACAAAACAAAAAAAAAAAAGAGAGAAATGTTAAATATGGAAAAAAAAAATGTTTTTGTTTGTTTCTGCTTAACAAGAAGAAAAAAAACCCAACCAATCATACAGCTTAATAGAAGAAGGAGAGTTTCTACCAATCAGAACATAAATAAATGAAAAAATTATCAACAAATATTCAAAACGGATATGTAGTGTAAAGGTTACTTTATTAATAGTGATTTTTCTTTGTCGTGTATTAAAATGTAAATGCTTGTTAATACTGTTTTCTAAGGCAATTACTTATTACTTTAATCAATAAAAAACGAATCAAGATGTGCATCCAAATTTGGTTGATCCAATAAATGTGTACTGTACTCTGTTCAACAAAAATTGTCATTACATGGAAGAAAGGATACTTGTCTCAAAGTGCGGTTGCTTATTAAATTTGTTGAATTTTAAAAGTTTAACAAATCAATACAAAAAATTGCAAAATGAATTGAAAGAATCAAAAAAAAAAATAGTGCGATAGAGAAAATAAGTAACTTACTTCTGTACTTAAGGTTGCGCTACAGTCCGTTGTGGACTTGGCCCTCAATCAACAGTCTCCGCCAGCCAGGTCGGTCCCTAGCAAGCTGTCTCCAGGTTTGCACTCCAAATTGATTGAGGTCCTCTTCCACTTGAGTGCACCACCTGAGTCGCGGTCTTCCCTCTCCTCCTACGTCCCTCGGGAATAGTGTCGAAGGCTTTCCGGGCCGGAGCATTGGTGTCCATGCGCTCTAAATGACCGAGCCATCTGAGTCGCTGGACCTTGACCCTTCTGGCTAGGTCCATGTCGTTCTCCAACCCGTAAAATTCGCTGTTATATCTTCTTCGCCATTCCCCATCGGGCCAAAGATGACCCGAAAAACTTTCCTCTCGAAAAACAGCCTAAGGCACATTCATCCAATTTTGTCAAGGCCCATGCTTCTGCACCAGCACCATACAGCAGACTGGGATGATGAGGGTGTTGTGTACAATTTTACCTTAGTTGCTCGAGAGTAGGATTTTCCACTCAATTGCTTTTTTAGCCCAAAGAAACAGCGATTAGCAAGAGTTATTCTTCGTGTGATCTCGGCGCTGGTGTTATTGTCCGTGTTTATAGCGGAGCCTAGGAAGACAAACTAAGTAAGAAAATAAGTAACATGTACATAATATTCGTCCCGTTCGTATGCTGATTTCAACTGCATTTTGTCCAAATTCATGGCCAAATGTTAACAAATTCGCTTCAAATGAAATCACCGTCATGAACTGATGTTGTCTACCAGGCAATTTAAACACTTTTGCGAAATGCTTTGTCTCAGTAATAAAAATACTAGCAAAAGCTCAAAAGACCGAGAGCATTTCGCATACGACCCACTGTTAATTATGACAACTACAAAAAGTCAAAGTGAGTCTTGAGTGTCCACACCTTTGTATATCTACTATTAGAAGTTAGAAGTATCATGATTGACGATTTCAATTTTCTCTGCTTCATCAAAAATGTTTGCTCAATACAAACTTATCCAAACAAAAATGACTATCTTTTGACTAGGTGGCGCTAGAGTCGACCACGATAGAATGGCCTTATGTCAAAATAAGTCAGCGAAAAGAGTCCAATTTGAACATGGTAATTAACGTTCAGAAATAGCTGGACCTGAAATTTGGGTAATCTTTAATTTCAGCTTCACCTATACTCTTCATTCTGTTCAACCAATCAAAGTTGCCTATGTTTGTTATGTTAAAGTTGAATTTTTTAAACCATCAAGTGTTTTTGTTGTTTTGAAACATGGAAGTGTACTTCTCGAGTGCAAGAGACTTTCTTGCTTTTAATAACGTTTTCATTGAACACAGTGGGTGGCATCTTTTTTACATAAAACACAAATGTGAAATTGAACTAAGCAACATTTAACAATATTAAAATCGAGTTGAATTCTGTGCGATCTTCAAACAAAGAATTGAGGTTAGGGGTCAGTTGTGGCGATCATTGAAATCTATCAGGAACATTTTTTAAATGGATAGGTGTTTAACGAAGTTTTCTTTTGATTTACTAATGGAATTTACAAATCAATCTACACGGGAAAATACTTAAAGATTTTTAACTCGATTCCACTTTTGATTCTATTCGAAACTCATTTCCGATTCTACTTTCAAATCGTACAGCGCCTGAAAGTGGAATAGAATGCCAATATGCTATAATGCAAAGTTACTTGCTATCAAATTTTCAATTTTCGAACGAGACTCGTATATTTTGACATAAATCAAAATAAAAAATATTTGGTGTGGAAAAAACTGAATGAACTTTAAAATAAAGTGTTTTCCAAAGGCCAGGTCGATTAGAAAATTGAATAACTCAAGTTGTATGTGAGAAATCATTAAGGTCTCATCTTTTATTGAGAGCCCTATCAATGACATCCTGTGTGATATCTGAAATATTACATAGTTTAAATGGCTGAGTGGCGCGTGTTCGAAACAGCGATGGCTTTTTGCGCATGCATCAGGCTGAATTCGGTCGATGGCATCCTTGAATTTGTTTTTATTTTAGGTCCGCGCAATTGACTGCTTCAGATTCTGATGTAGACTTTCATGAAAAATGGCGACATTTTCGGCAGATCTTGGGTTTCGTAAAAGAACGGCTGTTGACTGGTTGTTCACTGAGCCGGTGGACGACCATGTACCTCAGTTTTCCATAGTCATCTTACACAGACGGACTAGTTTTTCTGGGATTCCAAAACTAGACATTGCTCTATATAGTTGGTCTCTATAGACGCAGTTATACGCGCCCTTGAAGTCGCTGAAAAGGTGTTAGGTATCGACTTGAAGTTCCTGGTCTTCTCCAAGATCTGTCGTAGGGTGAATATTGATCGATGGTGGATTTCCGGGTCTGAAGCCACACTGATAAGGACCAATCAGGTTGTTGACAAAGGGCTTCAAACGTTCACACAGCACGGCAGACAAAATCTTTTAGGCGATGTTAAGGAGACTTATACCTCTGTAGTTGGTGCAGTTCGGGGAATCTCCTTTCTTGAGGATCGGGCATACGATGTTGAGGTTCCATTCGTCGGACATGCTTTCCTCCGACCAAATTTTGCAGATGAGCTGGTGCATGCTCCTAACCAAATCATCTCCAGCTGCTTTGTACAGTTCGGCGGCTAGCCCGTCTGCTCCAGCGGCTTTGTTCGACTTCAGTTTAGATATCGCTATCTTCACTTCGTCCATGTCGGGTGGGTGGAATTGTTGGCCTTCTGCACCCAAATTGAATGGTTCTGTATTGTTGACGGAGTTTTGGTCGTCAACGCCATTATACAGCTTGGAAATCTGGTCTTTCCATATCCTCAGCACTGACTGCAGTTCCACTACGATGTTCCCATGATGGTCTCTACAGGCTTCAGTTCGGGGTGTATCAGCCCTGGAGGTTTGTTTCACAAAAAGGTGAAGAACTTTCGAACCTCGTTCCTGTTGTGACATCTCTATATCTCCTCGATCGCGTGCTTTGCTTCTCATGTTCCCTTTTTTCTTTCTGTTCGTAGAGCTCACGAGCTGCTCGTGTCCTTCCTTGCAGCGCCGCTTTGTATGCCTCTTGTTAAGCTGCATGTGCTCGCTGGCATTCATCGTCAAACAAAGGGTTTCCTTGTGGTGGCCGTGTAAACCCTAGCACTTCAGAGGCGGCATCTCTGATGGCTGCTTGGCAGTGTTGCCACTTGTCCTCTATATTTTGTGCTGGCAGCAAAGGACTTCTGAGGAGATGTTCGGAGACACGATCAGAAAAGGATCTAGCAATCTCTTGCGATTGTATCCGTTTGACGTCTCGTTGATTCCAAAGTAGTTAAAAAGATACATAGTTCCAATTCTTCGAATTCGAGCAATTTTATTGTAGAATCGAGTTACAAAGTAAGGACACTGAACAGCTGATAGAGTTTTGTCAAAAAATGAAACGAATCGTTCCAATGACTTGCGTTTAAATTTGGTATTATGTAGTTCCAATGATCTGTGTTTCAATTTCTCACAATTCCAATGACAGAATTACGGTAGGAAAAGCAATTCCTGACAGAAATTTTCAATGATTGCTATAACCGACCTATCAGGAAAATTCCAATGATGTGTTTCAATGATGAAAACCAATGATAACTATAACTGGCCTCTTAGAATCAAATCTTCAACGATTCAAAATAAAAACAAAATACATCTTCAATATTTTACATTTATCCCAACATTTTGTGAAGTATTCTACATGTATTTTGTACCGTTAAAAATATTAAAATATAAAATTTAGTTTGCTTTCAAAATTTCGTTTCTTAAATAAAATCATTAATTTTGAAAATTATACCGAATTTTTATTTAAATAAAAAACACAAAACTCTCCTAGTTCTATTTAGCAAACATGCCATAAAAATCACTATACTAAACCGACATCCGTAATCCAACATAAAAGAATTATTAAATTCACACCAAATATAGTAAATTTAACCACAAAAAAAAAATGTGTACCGGAAATGGTACATTAATTCTTTTTTCTATCCCATCACTGTACATTTTTATCAAAACATAGCAAAAATAAATAACTAACAATTGAAAAGAAAAAACCACAATTCATCATATTAATAAAACTTTTATTAAAATTTTATTATTCAAATTTTCAACACAAACAAATATTAATACAAACAAAAATAATATAAATACACTCTTATTATCATTATGATGACACTTGAAAAAAATTTTACTCTGTGTACACGTTTGACGTTCGTTGAAAGTGGATAGATTTCCAAATGAAATGTCTTTTCTTTTTTAAATTACACAAAAAAAAAAAAAAAAATGTGAAACAAATTGCTGCCTGATTAACATAACAACAGAAAAGAGAAATAACGCTGCTTTGAAATGTTTTCATTAAAACAAAGAATTTTTTAAAACAATTTTAAACACAAATAAAAGAAAATCTTAATTAAAAAATTAAATGGAGAAAAAATTGACGAATAAAATATTGCTGTCTGCGAAGAAAATTATAAAAAAAAAAAAATTAAACAAAATATGGAAGAAGGGAAATTGTATTTGCGTGTAAAGCTGCAAAAAAAAAAAACAAAACAAAAAAAACTGCGAAATATGTTGATTATTATTATTATTATATTATTATTAATTATATTACTATTAAACCAATAACAAAGCAAATGAAATTAGTTGAAAATGAACTTAAATGGAAAATGCTATTGTATGTATTCAAATAACAAAACAGAAAGAACCCTAATGGACGATGACGATGAAAATATTAAAAAGAAACAAAAAAGAGAAAAAAACCGAAAAAAAATTTGAAAAAAGAAGCAAAAACAAAATATTATTAAGAAAAATAAATCAAATTATAAAAAAAATATGCAAACAATATAGTGTGTTATTTTATTTTTAAGTTTTAGCGGTTTCTTTTTTGTGAAATTTTTTAAATTTTGCGATTATTTGCCATTGACCGCAGCGCCAACTAACAGCAGGAACAGCGAAACTAGCTGAATTTTGGGACTGGCAGATTTAGTCATTAGCTCCGCTATCGCCCAATAGATGGCGCTGCAATCGGTGGAGAAAAATCTTTGAAATTTTCACAAAAATGCACTTTGCCACGCGATGGTACTACCTACAAAGGGAATGTGAAAGCTTATGAGAATCCCTTCATATATTAAATTTCCAGCTTTCCAGGATGTCTTTGTTACTTTTGGCAGGGCAAAACTGAGTAATTTTCTGGTAAAAGTGTATTTTGTTTAGATATTCCTGAATCATGAGTTTTCTCTTTCATTGTATCTTACTTACTTGCTTACTTAAGGTGGCACTACAGTCCGTTGTGGATTTGGGCCTTAATCAATAGTGTCCGCCAGCCAGCTCGATCCCTAGCTAGCTATCTCCAGTTTTGCACTCCAAGTTGATTGTGGTCCTCTTCCACTTGAGTACGCAACCTGAGTCGCGGTCTTCCTTTCCTCCTACGTCCCTCGGGAATAGTGTCGAAAGCTTTCTGGACCGAAGCATTGGTGTCCATCCGTTCTAAAAGAACGAGCCATCTGAGTCTCTGGACCTTGACCCTTCTGACTAGGTCCATGTCGTTGTACAACCCGTAAATTTCGCTGTTATATTTTCTTCGCTCGATACAGCCTAAAGCTACTTGCATCCGATTTTGTCAAGGTCCATGTTTCTGCACCATACAGCAGACTGGGTGTGAGTTGTATACAATTTTACCTTAGTTGCTCGAGAGAGCGCTTTTCACTCAATTGCTCTCTTAGCCTAAAGAAGCAGCGATTTGCAAGAGTTATTCTTCGTGTGATCTCGGCGCTGGTGTTATTGCCTGTGTTTATAGCGAGCTAGGTAGCAACCTCTACTTCGAAGTTTGCGTCTATTGTGACGTTCTGTCCGAGCCGTCGGTGTTGGGTGTCCTTCCTCGAAGACAGCATATACTTCGTTTTCCCTCATTTACCGCTAAACCCATTTTTGCCGCTTCTGTCTCAATTCTCACAAAGGCGCCATTGACATCACGCTGTGTTCTTCCCATTATATCAATATCATCGGCGTACGCGAGAAGTTGAACAGATTTTGGAAGATAGTGCCTCTGGTTTTGACGGTGAAGTTCTGCACTATCTTCTCAAGAACGATGTTAAAGAAATCACACGACAGTGCATCGCCCTGTCTGAATCCTTTTTGACGTCGAAAGATTCCGTGAGCTCGTTGCCAACCTTGATGGAGCAGCGTGAGTTCTCCATCGTCATTTTGCACAAGCGAACGAGCTTGGCAGGGATGCCAAAACTAGACAGATTTGTACAGTTCGTCTCTGTAGATGCTGTCATACGCGGCCTTAAAATCGATGAAAAGGTGGTGGGTATCGATTTGGAGTTCATAGGTCTTTTCCAGGATCTGCCGCAACGTGAAAATTTGGTCGATGGTTGACTTTCCTGGCCTGGAAGCCACATTGAAAAAGACCAATCAGATTGATTGAATCAATTCAGACGTTCACATATTACGGCAGAGAGGATCTTGTAGGCGATGTTAAGTAGACTGATTCCTCTGTAGTTGGCGCAGTTAAAGGATCTCCCTTTTTCAGGATCGGGCAAACAATGCTAAGGTTCCATTCATCGGGCATGCATTCCTCTGACCATATCTTATAGATGATTTGGTGCATGCTCCTATCTAGCTCGTCGCCTGCTGCTTTGAACAGCTCAGCAGCTAGACCATCTGCTCCAGTGGCTTTGTTGGATTTCAGCCGTGATATTGCGATTTTCACTTCTTCTAGGTCGGGGTCACGGAATTCTTGACTATCATCGTGTCCGATGAAAAGCTCCTGTCTGACGGCGCGGCGGCGTGTTTTGTTCGTCGTCGCCGTTATACAGTACAGAAGTGGTCATTCCATATCCTGAGCATTGACTACGATATCGTTATGAATATAATTTGAGGATAAGCCTCCAGGCTTCTCCAATCTTAACCTTCTTCTGTTATAGCGCCTCTCGCCAGGGCCTGATTATGGGATTCGCGGCGGATCGTTTTCAATTCGACCTTTCAAATTCGATTCGCTTCCTGTTTGATTTGAATAAATACTCTTTCGCCTGTGAATCCGCCAAGAAAAAAAACTGTCGGATTTCAACTCGCCAGCAAACATAATGACATTTCAAACTCGCCTTCGAATTTCGTTTATTGGTCGAATTCAAATCGAAGAAGGCGAAAACGAAGCATATTGAAAAATGCCAACTCGCTTGCAAACGATCCTCCGCGAATAACATAATCAGCCACAGTATAATGGAAGGATGTCGTCCTTCAATCCTTTGCATTCGCCGCCCACACTTCTTATCATATCTAATGGAACCAAATCTGTTGTAATTTTTGTTCAGCTGTTATCATTTGTTCGCTATGCCCAGCCATGTCCCAATTGAGTTTCCCTAGACCCTAGCCTATGCATTACATCTTCAAGTTAGTTTGGCTTCTTAGAATATTGTGGTTTGTTCGTTTGACGATGTGAACGTTCAAGATAACTCTTCCATTACTCTTTGGCACGTTCGAAGTTTGGTTTCTGTATTTTGTTTGTTTTTTTTTTTTTTGTTTGTTCAAGTTTCCAGGTTTGGCATCCGTTCGACAGATGTCAGAATTGGATGCACTGTTGTGTCGAACACATACTTTCTTGTTTTGTCCGAAATGTTTAGGTCGAGAACATGATCTCCAAGCGCTTGTAATTCGATGCTCTACATCCTTGATTTCTATATTTCTATATTTCTGTAGGAAACGATTTGTCCAAGATATAGTCCTCAACGATTTCAAGAAATTTGATGTGATGAATTGCATGACATAGCTAGGATTATTGCTACCTGCACAGCGTGTTGGGTCATAGAGAGCATGCGGTAAAATTGTGTATACCACATAACTCCTTCTGCCGTAGCTATGAGGACCAGGATGAAAAAGAAATGGTCCCACATTTTCTCTGCCATTGCCCGGCCTTGGCTAGGAAAATAGCACTCCACTTTGGTAAAGAATTCTTCAACGGTACGGTATTGAGGAACTCTCAGAATTTAAGATCAAAGACATACATGTGTTATTGTGTATGAGAATCAATACACAAACTGGCTTTAGCAGCCCCCCTTACTTACTTACTTACGTATGGTGGCGCTACAGTCCAGGTCGGACCAAAGCCTCACCCAACAAACTTCTCCAGCCAGTTCGGTCCCTAGCTATAGCTGTCTCCAGTTTCGCACGCCAAGACGGTTCAGGTCCTTTACCACCTGTGTGCTCCACCTGAGCCGCGGTCTTCCTCCTCTGCGACGTCCTTCCGGGTTGGATTCGAAGACTCTACGAGCCGGAGCATTATTTTCCATTCGCTCAACATGACCCAACCATCTAAGTCGTTGGACCTTAACTTTTCTGTCTTGGTCAGTGTTGCTGTACATTTCGTACAGTTCTTAGTTGAATCTTCGTCTCCATACTCCATTAATGCAGACAGGACCAAAAATCACTCAAAGAATTTTTCTCTCAAAGCAGCCCAAAGCATTTTCATCGGATATTGTCATGGTCCATGTCTCTGCACCATGCATGAGGACCGGGATGATGAGTGTTTTGTGGAGTGTCACCTTAGTTGCTCGGGAGAGGACTTTACTACTCAGTTGCCTTCTTAGTCCAAAGAAGCAGCGATTGGCAGAAGATTCTTCGTTTGATTTCGTTTGATTCTTCGTTTGATAGCGCTGGTGTTGTCTTAGTTGATAGCGGATCCCAGAAAGAAAAAGTCCTTAACTACCTCGAAGTTAAATCTGTCTATGTTCACGTTTGCTCCTAGACGTCGATTTTGGTTGTCCTTTCTTGTCGACAGCATTAACTTGGCTTTGTCCTCGTTGACTCGACCCATCTCCTTGGCCTCCGTGTCAAGACTCACAAACGTTCCACTGACATCACGCTGTTCTCTTCCAATTATATCAATGTCGTCTGCGTATCCTAGTAGCTGGACGGACTTTTGAAAGATTGTGTCTCTGGTGTTGACTTTGCAGCTTTGCACAATCTCTTCAAGATTGATGTTGAAGAAATAGCATGACAACGCATTGCTTTGTCTAAAATCTTTTTTGACATCAAGCGTCCTTTAGGATTTTTCCGACCATAATGGTATACGTATAGCGTGAGTTTTCCATTGTCAACTTATACAGACGGACGAGTTTCTCTGGGATGCCCCCCTTATCTCTCCTGAACTAGATGGCACTATGACACAATAGGCCGTAGTGTAGGGAGATTAATACTACATTATGTATAGGATTGTACGCGCGAAATATACCTACATCCTTCCTTACCCATCCAAATCTTTTTAGAATCTCATGAGAATTGGTATCAAAACGGCGCACTCAACGCTAATTGTGTCCTACACAGAAGTGGGACAGCCATTTATACCTACCTACCTACCTATAGAATTCAAATCGCCAGTTGTCACAACCTTGGTCTTTAAGCTTTCATGTGACACCTCCTTAGTCTAGTTAGTTTCATATCGCCAGGTCTTCTGCTTATTTAAGCTTTCATGTGACACCTCTATTTCCTTAGTCTAGTTAGTTTAACCACTGATCGCAGCGCCATCTATTGGGAACTAGCGAAACCAACTCCATTTGTAACAGACACATTTTGCTCATTAGTTACGCTATCGCTCAAAAGATGACGCTGCGATCATTTGCGATCGCAGCAACATCTATTGGAAAGTATAGTTAAACTCCTTCCTTTTGAAATTTTTCATTAAATTGACAATAATAACAGTAAAATAATCTTCAAAAAAATTCCATGCCCTCACATGGAAAACAAAGAAACACAAAAAAGCAAGAATTAATTTTTAAAAATGTTTTAATCCTATTTTCAATTAATTACAATTTGTGCGTTTTTACTTTTCACATAATAATTTTATCAATAAAGTAAAAACCTACCGATTAAAAAGTAACAAATAGACCTATGAAATGACCCTAACTATCCCCATTGGCCATTTACATTTTTTTGTTTTTTTATTGAAGAATAAAAAACATTTTGAGTACATTTTGTTTAAAATTCGTTAACAATGAATAAAATCAATTTAAAAATAAATAAACACAGCACCGTTACTGCTTAGCTTAATACAAATTCTACCACAAATACTACTTTTTCTTATAACCATAAGAATTGATTGCCACATATTCCTTCTCACACAGCTGCATCAGTTTATACCAATCTATGCCATCAACCCTTTGTTGCTCCAGAATTCCATTGTAAACGGGTGGCAAGCATTTGGGCGAAATGTGCTTATGCAATGATTCGCGATCGGTTCCGTGGAAGTAAATTCTAGAACGCAACTTCTCCCTAAAGAATGGCTTGAATAGGGCGAAGACTAGGTTGAAGATTTTTGGCTGATTGACGATGTGAATGGCTTTCACTCGAATGGGGACTGAGTCCTAAAAAAAACAATACAGTTGCTTAAGAGTTCAAGTCTTTCTCTTAAATTTGAATAAACTTACTTGTAACCAGTCTACAATTCTCTTGGCAAATGGTGGTGTGAACTGCCAGGTTTGTGACATACTCAAACCGTCCATGTCGAATATCACAATAGCACCGGCAACTTGGGTTTCGGGCTCAAGCATGGCAGCTTCGAGGAAGAGAACACAGCCTTTGAAGACTTCATCGAGCGAAACTTCCTTGTGCTTCCATTTCTCTGTTTCAAAGAATTGCATTGTTAGAGTTAGAGTTTGGTGATGAAATACCATCATGTTGATTAGAATTGAAATTTCTACTCACTTCCAAGCTCCAAAAGTAAGATTCTGCGCCCATATTGATCACGATTAGGGAAGACTGTTAGTACGTTTGATCTGAAAATGTTCTCTTCGCGACTTGGCACTAGATTGTCGTATATGTCGTTGTGCTTCAACTTGAAGGCATAGTAACGTTTGATCTGGAAAATTGTGAGATTTTATAATTATTACAAAATCAAATGGTGAAAAGATCTGATGAAAAATGTTCTGATGTTATGGGCGAAGAAGCATGTAAGGATTTGGAATCAGTTTCGAGATAAGAACTCTCTTCAGTGTACCTATTATTTCCATTTCCACTTGAGTAACTTTAAACCACATTTTTCGTAACCTGGAAGCTCAACATAGAAGAACGGGTGAGAAAGGCGTGTTTGACTTTCTACGCCTGCAACAAAACCTTCGAAAAAAAGTGGGACCTCCAGTCAAAAATGTTCAAGTGGACGTACACAGCGGTTGTTAGACCGATACTTGTTTACGGATCCATTGAGTGGTGGCCCGCTCTCAGCAAAGCTTACTTAGTAAACGAGCTTACAAAGGTGCAGAGAAATGCTTGCGTAGGGATATCAGGGGCAATCAGGTCCTGTCCTACGGATGCACTTAACGTCATCCTGGATTGACCTCTTTATAAAATATCAGGTGTCCTACAGTATCTTGAGTCTCAAAGGAATAGGCTGCTGGAAAACCAAATCCTACGGGCTCTGCAACCAAACCAGCCTTATACCATCAGATATCCTATCTACGATCACGGATTACTGCATCCCTATCCTAAAGCACCTAAAAGAAGTTTAGAGTCTCGTTCCCGTAAAGAATCGACTGGGGAGGAAGGCGATGTGACGGAAGACTTCGACACAACTATCTTCACGGATGGTTCAAAGATGGAATGCGGTGTAGCAATGCAAAGAGGCCCTCAAGGAACTCGATTTGAGCGTCACTCTAATCTGGATAATAGGGAAATGAGAAGGCAGATGAGCTAGCTAGGCAAGGATCAGCCTTGTACAACTCATTGGCAGTGAGAGTATATGCTCCTCTTGGAGTTGTGAAGGGCTATTTCCTGACCAAATACTCATCAGAAGCTAATCATAGGTGGAATAGTTTAACGAGTTGCGTTATATCTATAGAAAATCTGGCCCGCCTATAACAAACCCAAATCATCATTTAATTCCAACCAAGGCAAGCATGATGCCAAGCGGCATAAAGCGTTACTGCAGCTGAAGTAAATCAAAGTTGTTCATCTGCGCGTAGAGCTTAAGGTTCTTGGCGCACAGCACAATATTAGACTCTGCTGGGTCCCAGGCCACAGTGATATATCAGGCAACGAGAAAGCCGATGAATTAGTAAGATTAGAGTCAACGCTTGACGTAAGCCAAGCTCAGCTAGTTAGCATCCCTACCTGTTATTTGAAACAGGAAAGCTAAAAAGAATAACTACTAAGGCCGATGAAAGCTTGTCACCTGCGGCCCTGTTTTGACAAACAAAGAACGGAAAAGAATTACGCAGCTACACAAAGGATTACTTCGATCTCTTGTAATGTAATTACCGGACATAATCTGTTAGGTTATCATTTGAAAGAGATGAGAATCAGTTCAGATGTTGTATGCAGAGGATGCGGTGACGAGGAGGTGCATGAAGATACTTTGCACTTTCCGTGTCACTGTCCCGCACTCTCCCACCAAAGGAAGAAATTGCTCGGCAACTTTTTCTTCGGGAATTTAGAAGAACTCTCTATAACACCAGGTACTAACATTCTGAACTTCGTGAAAGCCTCTACATGGCTTCATTAACTGAACACATAGGTTTTTCTTATTAACTTGAGTAGCAATACTCACGGGTATCACAATGGATCTGTATTGATTTAAGTGTGACGGTAGCGACATCAACTGTCAGCCCCTTAACAGGCATGATATAACGGAGCATGCGGCAAAATTGGGTGTACCTCATAACTCCTGTCGTAGCTGTGAGGACCAGGATGAAAAGGAAATGGTTCCACACTTTCTCTGTCATTGCCCGCCCTTGGCTAGGAAAAGAGCACTCCACTTTGGTAAAGAAATCTTCAACGGTACGGTATTGAGGAACTCTCAGAATTTAAGATTAAAGACTTGATCTTATACGACAATAACACAAACTGGTTTTAGCGGCCCACTTACTTACTTATTTACTTACTACAGTCCAGGTCGGACCAGGGCCTCACCCAAAAAACTTCTCCAGCCAGTTCGGTCCCTAGCTAGCTGTTTCCAGTTTCGCACGCCAAGATGGTTCAGTTCCTCTACCACCTGTGTGCATGATGTGACTCATGCAGTACAAAATGGAAACTAAATAGGGTAGCCATTTATTTCTGACTCTTACATTAACCACTGACCATCCTAATGGCCTAAAAGGCTTAATTTCGACAAAAAAAATCAACAAAAGCCTTGTGGCATACCATGATACCATCCATTACGAAAATCATTGAAACAACTAAGTAAAGGATCATCCAAAGGATAGTTACCTTTTGAGATGTCCATAAAATATTAAAATTAACAAAATCCCTGATGTTAAGGTCTCCTTATCAAACAAGACAGTGAGTCATAACCTTGTATCATGAAATTAAATTATGAGTAACCATCAGATGCAAATGTCATCGTTTCATCTCACAAAGAACTGCATTGATTTTGATTCTCAAACAAAAATTATTCAATTCCGGTTTTAACAAAAAGTCATTCAAGGCTAATTGAACCGTTTGAATTCATTTTTTCTTATGAATAAATTAATCAACTTGTCAGAGTCGTTCAATTTGTATATTCGGATGTTGTGGTTAATGAAAAATAAGAAAAAAAAAGGAATTTCGTTTTTCATCAAAAGACAATCGGATTTAAAAAGTTTACAACAACATTTCCCTTTTTTCTCGTATTGCGACCGGGTTTTAATTCTTTCTATTTGTTTGACGCATTTGCATGACCAAAAACCACTGAACAACAATAATCATAATGAGGTATTAGTGTCAGTGTCATTGTGACATTCGATCAATTTTAATCTCGTAGGCTCTACACACACCGAAGCGGACAAAAAGTCTGGTCGTATTCTACCCCACACCGAGGCCGACAAATACAAAATGTCTTGTCTTTGTCCGCTTCGGTGTGTGTTGCTCCTATACAACCTATACAACTGACACGTTTTCTTGTCGATTTTTGTTTGTTTGATTTGTTCACTCTCTTGTGTGTTACTTTATAAAACGGTGTATTGTTTTAGGTACTGAAATTTTGTCTTGGACTTTTTGTCGTCTTTGGTGTGTTTTGCTCCTATACAACCCCATATATTTACTGCAACCAACGAGCGGACAAGACTTTTTTTCTTGTCGTGTCTTTTTGGTCTGTGTTGCCTCATAAGAGCACTGAACACAAAGACACGATTTTTTGTCGTAGGACAAAAAGACGCTTTTTCCGCTTTGGTGTGTTTTTAGCCGTAGGCTCATTATAACCTCACAAATATTTGTTTAACTGCTTGGCCCGAGTATGCTAAAATCCATTTCTTCTTAATGAAACTAAATGAGGTGAGAACAAAAAATCACAGTTTGTTGATCTTACCAAGTCTCTTGCACTTTCTGGATAAAATTTACATGGCCTTAGGAATCGCACCAAATATTCTTCGTTGTCTTTGGGATATGTGAACTCGGTTTCCTCTGTAAAGAAAATTTAATTTAATTAGAATTATTCAAGTGATTTCATTAGCAAAAGAATGTCTGAATTTGTTTTTGTTAGAGTCGACTGTGTCACCTATTGTGCATTGAGCTCTTGACAAAAATTAAGGTCATAAAAAGAAACTTAAACAGTTCCCATTTAGTCTTAAGAGTGTCATTTTTGTTGAATGTCAATGTCAATTTCAATAAATACCACACTCAACCTAATTGGCTTCTTCTGGGTCTAGACCTGCAAATCATAACGACGTTTCGTCTTTCGTTTTACTTCTTATACTTCATTCATCACACGTTGCATACTTATTTATTTGTTATTCGCAGGTTAGCCTAGTTTTTTATTATTGTTTGGTTCGTGTTTTGTGGAACTCAAAGTGCAAGGTCAAGACCAAGGCAAATTTTTTTTAAATTAACTTTGAGCTGTGAAGCATTTTCTGTTTAGTCAATAAAATGAAATGAATCATGTTTAGCAAGTAAACAAACAAAAGCAATGTAACATTTCTTGTTATGGCAGTTTTTGTCGTGAGATAAGTGACGTGGATTAATATTGACACATCAAAGCTTGACTTGACTAACTCTGAGTTCTTAGTAACAGTCGTCAAACCAATTCATAGTCATTACTGTCACACCCTTCGTCAAATAATTACCTTGATATTGAATTAAGTTGTGGTTTAGGGTGACTGTAGTTATTTCCTCATCAAGTGTCATTATCATTGTAAATTATTATTCAAGATGAGAAACAACCTGTTCTATGAACTTTGAACTGGTTGCGCTATAATTAAAGTGCTAACAAGACAGTTTAAAGCATGTTAGGATTGTTTGCGTATCATGAAGGTTCTGTCATCTACATGCATGCACGTACGTATGAAGTTTAGTTTGCGCATCAAATTATCGGATGAACACAAAACTCACCATTCTGACATAAATACTAACCACAATAATTGCATGAGTTGAAATTCTACAGAAGCAATTATTACATCGATCTGAGGTTCTACTAAAATTATCGATCTATCGGACGAAATTGTAAGATTTTGAAATAGAATTCCATAGGAAAATTGCATACGTGTACCTATTCTACAACCGGTACAAGGTGATATTGCAACAGTTATAGATGAGTGAAGTTGAGGATTTAGATAATTATTATCATTACTGATTTGTTGGAAATTTAAGTGGGTAATTTACCTGTTAATTAGGTACATTAAAGTGCAATCGATTGCGAAATGATCAGTTCAGATGTCGTCAATTCAAAATCATCTTACACTAAACGTAATGATCCATATATTAAAAAATTGATCTTAAGTGAGTGTCAGGTAGATAATTATTTGCAATTCCACTTGATGGTGTGTGGTATTTAAATAGAACTTGAAAGAAGTACTTTCATGAACTTAAAGAAGAGTTTGTCAACAGCATATCTTCTAACGACAAAGATCTAAGACCTATTGGCCTATCATCAGTCATTCTCAAAACTCTGGAACGACTGATCGATATCCATGAAGGTACGTAATAACATTGATAAGAGACTATCAATGTCTCAGCATGCTTGCTGCAAATGGAAATCAGTAGAAACAGCCTTGCATACTCTGGTAAGAACTATCGAAAACTCCTAGAGACACGTCTGCTATCACTTTTGCTTTGACGACCCTATACTCTCTTTGTGAGTTGATTAATCTAATGCTTAAAAGCAAGATCATAAACTCTAAGATGGGAGATTTTGTACAAGAAGGTCTGTCAGCAGGGCACTCTGCAAGGTGGTGTTCTGTCCCCTTCCTGTGGAACATAGTAGTTACGAACTGCTAATATCCCTCGAGAAGGAAGGCTACAGAGTGTTTGCGTATGCCGATGATGTTGCCATCGCCGTCACAGGAAAACATCCTAATACCCTGAGAGACCTCCTCCTAAACGTACTTAATATGCTCACTAGATGTGCTGATCACTGTGGACTTAATATTAATCCTCAAAAACAGATCTCGTCCTTTTTACACGGAAATACAAAATCCCAGTAATTGTCCCTCCTTCAATAATTAAAGGTGTACCACTAATTTTTACCAATGAAGCCAAATATCTTGGTCTGATATTAGACAAAAAATTAAGTTGGAAACCTAATATTCAGGAAAGAGTTATGAAAGCTACAGTAGTCTTTTTCCTGCAAAAAAGCCATAGGAAACAAATTGGGTTTTCAACCTCGTATAACTATTGGCTGTTACATCGGTCATCCGATCATACTCATGTACGGGGTTGCAGTATGGTGGACTGCACTGGAGAAAGTCACTTACTACGACAAACTCAGCAGAGTACAACGCACTGCATGTCTCTGCATAAGCGGGGCACTGAGAACCACACCCTCAGTAGCGTTAGACACTCTCCTCCATCTGATACCCCTCGACATCTTCAGCAAACAAGTGGCAGCGAGTACAGCTATAAGACTCAACGCCTCATCTCAATGGACCAACAATAATGTGGGACATTCCATCATTTTGAACTTCTTCCGTTCTATACCAAAGTACATAGACTACACCATCAAAACCCAATTTGGAAAAACTTCCGGTATCCATTCCATCCAGAGATGAATGGATAGACGAAAAACTCCTGGATGACAAAATCATCAATTATTATACTGATTTGGATCCATCTGTTGGTAGTGGTGTGTACTGTGTACTCAGAAAAGCTTAATTTAAGCCTCTTATTCCGCCTCCCTAATCATTGTAGCGTTTTCCAAATGGAAATGTTTGCTATCAAAGAGGTATTCTCTCCTGGCTAAGAGAAAACGTGATATCGACATCTGATATCCGCATCTTCTCTGACAGTCAGGCTACTATTAAATCTCTCAACGATGTCTCAACCCATTCTCAAACGGCCCTCGATTGTCGATCATTTCTTATAGAGATGGC
Source organism: Sphaerophoria rueppellii (assembly GCA_920937365.1). Lineage (NCBI taxonomy): Eukaryota > Metazoa > Arthropoda > Insecta > Diptera > Syrphidae > Sphaerophoria > Sphaerophoria rueppellii. The sequence continues at coordinate 7,327,435 of CAKKXW010000005.1, forward strand.
GGAGCAATTTGAGTTGAGTGCCAGGCCACAGAGACATAGAGGCGATGAACTCGCTAAAAATAGAACTGTCATACTTATCTCACAAGAAGGGGAAAAGATAGGTATGCCTATAGCTGCATGCAAACTTTTGCTAAAAGAAACAGCCTCAACGATAACAAGGTCTAGATGGTACAATTTACCAACGTGCACAGCCACAAAGCTCATATGGCCGTCACTTGACCTGAAGCGCTCTAAGGACTTGTTATCTCAAAGCAGATTTCATATTAGCTTCCTAATAGACACGGGACACTGTGTTATAGGCAGACAAGCTAAACGACTTGGTGTAGCCTCAAATGACTCCTGCAGGAGCTGTATGGACGAGGAAGAAGAGGAAACAATCTCTCACCTTCTCACCTGCACATGCCCTGCTCTCTTCAATAAGAAGCAAACTTTATCTGGGAGAATACTTCTATGATAATCCCAGTGAACTACCTAACAAGGATATCAAATATCTCCTTCGCTTTCTAAAGGGCTCAAAATGGCTCGACTAGTAAGAAGTAATTCTCTAGATTCATGTGGTATCACAATGGGCCTTTTCTTTTGGCCTGAGTGTGCGGATTCTGTATCCGCAACCAATTTAACATAGTCTAACCTAACCTTCTAACGAAGTTTACTAATTCCAAGTGTCGATGAACTCATCATAAATCTTTGCGTAGAAACTCAAGGAACAAAATCTGGTAAAAGAATTCCGAGCACGAAGAACTTCAAAGCAATTGGAATTTTTTTCAAGCAATAAACCCACTATCGTTTCAAAACTTTGAATGTTCCCTTCTATCTCAAAACCAATAAGCAATGAAGCTTATGAAATAGGAATTCCTTTAAAAAGAAAAAAACTTATTTCACTTAAAAGAAAGATCGTTTGAAAAGTTTCTCATAAATAATTTCAGTCCTCAAGAAACAAGGCTCCAAAGATTGGTTTGTTCTTCTCATTTGTAGTTTCCTTTTCCTGAGATTTCTCTGTCTAATAATGGTCAAGTCCACAATGATGCTTTCAACTTACCTTCCAGTAACTTTTTTAGATCTTCAATTGCCTTCTTTTTCACTTCTGGTGTTTCTCTTAATTCTTTTTCGGCAATTATACGGGCATGTTCTGGCAGTGCATCTAATTCAAACGTCAAATCAAAATCCCCGATTTTAATGGATGGTATTTCCGGCAATTCGGACAACATTGTTGGGACTCCTAAAATGAAAAAATGAAAACAATTGTTAATTTCTTGCAACAGTAAGAAGTTTAATTGTTTCTTATGCTTCATATGTTTTTTAAATATTTAATAATTAATGTATGGACTAGGCCACTACGGCGTATACTTAACTTTAATGAACATGACAATAGAAACACAGACATTTAAAGGACTTTAACGTCGGATTTCTTTACAAGTTTAGTTTTTATTTCTCAAGAGACCGACCCAAAGAATCCGTCAATCCGTCAGCGTCAATGCATACGTTGCTGCCAACATATTTGCCGGATGGAACTTAAGTACCAAAATCGTGTCAAAATTATTTTCTTGCACATAATTTTGATAATTCTTTGCTTTTGCTTGTTCTGCTGGGGGAGCACATTGAATTGACAACTCGTCAAATTTAGTTGTCAACGGATCAACGGACGCAAAAAGTTGAAAGTTAACCAACTCTATTCGTCGTATCCGTCACATGAGTTGCTTATGGGACGAGTTTCATAAAAACAGGTACATTCTATTGTGCTGTCAGTTGAAAACGTCAACGCTGACGCACTGACGGCGATTCTATTGGTCGGCTCCTTTAAAACCACGGTTAACCTGTAACAAAATCTAAACAAAAGCGTGTTTTAAACCGTGGTCTAAGAACCAAGAACCCTGTAGAAATCGAATGGAATTTTTATTTAGACACTCTTAAGGAGCTGAACAGAATGCATCGCCAGTCGCCCGGCGACTAAAATGACAGCTGTCAAAAATGTGAAATTTGTATGACAGTCGCCCATTAGCAACGCAATGAGTAGGTCGTCGGTCGCCGAACTAGAAAAGATGAACTTTTTTCAACTTAGTCGCGCGACGAGTTTGACGTTTGTGTCTTTTTTTTTATATCTTGTTGTTGTTTCCTTGTATTCCTAAAGCAATTTTTTTGGTGATTCGACTCAAGGAATTCTTAATGATATTATTTTTTTTTGTGGTTAAGAAAATACAGGAGTTTTCATGGAATTAATTAGAAGTGACGAATTAAGTTCACAAATTGTGTTCACAAATTTCTCGGCGATTTGGAAGGCAAATTTTTGACAGCTGTCACTTTCGTCGCCGGGCGACTGGCGACTGGCGGTCCAGGTGGTGTCCGTAGCTTAATGGTTAGGTGTGTTTCCTGCTAAGCAGAACGTCGTGTCTTCGAGTCCTACTCGTGCCCATAGTTTTTATATCATCTTTCACGGGCATTGCCTCTTGCGAAGAACTGACAAAACTTCCAAGAGTATCATGTGTCATGATACTCTTCTCAACTTTGCCGTTCGGAATCGGCGTTAAATTGTAGGTCGCCTCAATTCTTCACACGCACCCAGAGAATTGTTGATGAGAGTAAGCCACTTAGACCTTGGCTCTTCAAGAGCCGTCCCTCTATTTATTTTATTTTTCAAGGTGATGACTCATGAGTCATGACAGGTGATCAAACTCTTCAAACGTCTCTAAATGTGACTATATGCGACTTGGTTGAATTTCTCAGTTACTAAAATGAATAAATGTCATCTTTTGTCATTTATCTGATGTTGTTGCAAGTGTATCGTAAAGAATAAACAATTTCAAAGGAAATTTTAGTACAACTTTTTTTTACGAGATTCGAATTTAAATTTATAAATTCCAACAATTTGCAAGAATGATAAATCTTTCATTGTCAAACGTAAATTAATGTTGTTTCTGTTTGTACTGTCAGTCACTGACATATTCGATTACCTTACAAGAGTTACTCGAAAAATGAAATAAAAATTAGCGAATAAAAGAAAAAAACAACCAAGGAAATTGTTGTCTGGGGAATAAAATCAAAGTTAAATGAACTAAGAATCTGCTTTTGAACTTTCTTTGTGATTTTGCGAAACGCCATGCATGACGTCACGGTTCACGGATAACCCAAACTTGTTGCCATTGTTTTTATTGCAGATTTTTAGCACACTCAAAGGAAACCCTTTCTTGAATATTAAATTACTTTGGGTGATAAACATTTGTTTGGACAACCGATTGGTAGTCATTATTCAAGTCAGTTTTTAAACTGGTTTTGTGATGACTTTTCAAGACAATAAAAAACTAAATTAATTTGTCCATATCTTAGTTGGGTTTTCATGGGAATGGTGCGGAACAAAATCACATCATCATCCTTAGCATATATGGAAATTTAAACAAATAAATAATTGTATGCTTGTTCAAACTTGTAATCAGAAACAGAAATTAGAAAAATCCCTATTAGGAATCGATTTTGGTTGAGAATCGTAAATGGTGTACCTACCCACTTGGGTCTTCCCAAAAACATAATTTTATGCGTTTCGGTAGCAAATCTCTGAGCGTAAAGAGCTCTGATTCAATTGTGGAAAAACACTTGAGCGCCGAATTGTCAATTCTGTGAAATCACTCAAAAACATAGGTTTGTTCTTTTACTCCCTAAAACTGCCATATTCTCCCATTTTTCCCTTTTTTAAATCCCTATTTTTGTAAGTTCTGTCACTTTTGAAGGAGAAAAATATTTCCCCTATCTGCCGATTTTCACAAATTTCTTGTGCAGTTTGTGAGTTTGTCAAACCATAAAAGTCTTATTGATTCGTTTGATAATGGCATTTGGAATTTGCTGTCAATGTCTTTATTTTTGGGAGATCAAAATCCAGCTGACAAGAAGCCAGGGCTGATTAGGCATTCGCACGAATCGTTTGCTAGCGAGTTTGACATTTTTCAATTTGCTTTCGCTTTCACTTCTTCGTTTTGAATCGACCATTACCGAATTCGAAGGCGATTTGAATTCATTATGTTTGCTGGCGATTGAAACCGACAGTTTTTTACATGGAATATTGGAAGAATAGTCAACCAAAGTGTTAAATCACTGGAAGAAATTTGTTCGCTCCGGCGCGAATTCCTTATAAGGAAATACGAAGCGAGTCGAATTGAAAGGTCAATTGAAAACGATCCGCCGTAATCCCATATTCGGCCCAGTAGAGCTTCTCTTTGGGATAAAAATCTTATTGAGCACAACTATGAACTCCAAATCGATAGCCACCACGCTCTTTCATCGATTTTAAGCCGCGTATGACAGCATTTCAGAGACGAACTGTATAAAGCTATGTCTTGTTTGGCATCCTGCCAAGCTCGTTCGCTTGTGCAAAATGACGATGGAGAACTCACGCTGCTCATCAAGGTTGCAACGAGCTTACGGAATCTTTCACGTCAAAAAAGGATTCAGACAGGCGATGCACTATAGTGCGATTTTTTTAACATCGTTCTTGAGAAGATAGTGCAGAACTCCCCGTCAACACCAGTGCACTATCTTCCAAAATCTGTTCAACTTCTCGCGTACGCCGATGATATGATATATGGAAGAACACAGCGTGATGTCAATGGCGCCTTTGTGAGAATTGAGACAGAAGCGGCAAAAATGGGTTTAGCGGTAAATGAGGGAAAAACGAAGTATATGCTGTCTTCGAGGAAGGACACCAACACCGACGGCTCGACAGAACGTCACATATAACTTCGAGGTAGTAAGGAGTTTGTCTACCTAGGCTCCGCTATTAACACGGGCAATAACACCAGCGCCGAGATCAGACGAAGAATAACTCTTGCTAATCGCTGTTTCTTTGGGCTAAGAAAGCAATTGAGTGGAAAAGCCCTCTCTCGAGCAACTAAGGTAAAATTGTACAACACCCTCATCATCCCAGTCCTGCTGTATGGTGCAGAAGCATGGACCTTGACAAAATCGGATGAAAGTGCCTTAGGCTGTTTCGAGAGGAAAGTTCTTCGGGTCATCTTTTGGCCCGTGTGCATTGATGGGGAATGGCGAAGAAGATATAACAGCGAACTTTACGGGTTGTACAACGACATGGACCTAGCCAGAAGGGTCAAGGTCCAGAGACTCAGATGGCTCGGTCATTAAGAGTGGATGGACACCAATGCTCCGGCCCGGAAAGCCTTCGCGAGGAAGACCGCGACTCAGGTGGTACACTCAAGTGGAAGAGGACCTCAATCAACTTGGAGTGCAAAACTGGAAACAGCTAGCTAGGGTCCGAGCTGGCTGGTGGAGACTGTTGATTCAGGCCCAAGTCCACAACGGATTGTAGCGCCACCTTAAGTAAGTACGTATTGAGCACAACTATTACACATTATCTTAATTGTGCTTATATGAAGCCCATGTGGTCTATTTCAATTTTTCTCACTGGCCGCGGTTGCTGAATTAATATTACAAACTTAACATTAAACCTTAGTCATATAGTGTTTACATAAATATCGTATTTATGATTTTAACTAAGACAAATAAATTACTTACTCATTTTGAAGAAAAAATTTAATATAATCCACTCAAAACCACAATTTAAATCTGAAACTTATTTTTTCCGCACTGAATTCTTGCTTTTTTGTCGATGTCCTTCAAATGTAAATTATAAGAAAACAAAAATTAATTTTATGTGAAGATATGTAAATTTTTATGTTTCGCGGACCGATTTTGTGTATTGAACTTAAATCAAAAGGAATTTTTTTATCTACCGGATGTTAAACACAAAAACAACGCAAACAAAACAATAAATAAAAAAAAAACGCTTGCCTTGACTTCGAGATTCGACTGATTAAAATCAATTTAATGCAAATAAATTAACAACTTAGTTTTTGATCAATTAAATCGGAGGATCTTTTGACAAAAAGAACCCAGAAGATAGGATTTTGTAAACTGTAGTCAACCACCACTGGTTACTGCAGTTTAACTTGAAATGCAACTTAATTTGGAATCTTATGTGGTTTTGTAATGCGGGCACTCCCATGGGTCATCTGTCTTGAAACCGGTGTTAATGGCCTTAAGAATGGTCATTCGGTTGTAAAAACAGAGAGACTGCAGACGAAACAAAAAGAAAAAACAAATTTTTTTGACATTGTTTGCAATAAAATTACGTTTGTTGACATTCGTTTTGTTTTTTTGTTTGCCTTTCTCTTCTTTCACTAGTTTTTTTCTTTACACTTAAATTGACATGAACTTAAGTGTGAAATTATAACAAACTCACGAAACGCCAACATAAACAACAACAAAAAATGTGTTGAGCCAGAAACTGTGTCAAGGTCTTGAGAAACCCAAAACGAAAGATTATTGTATGGTCCCAAGAAAAATGGGCTTCTATTTTTTGTTTGTGATATTTGAAGTAAGGGCAATTATTATTTTATTTTTTTTTTGTTGGCAACCTTCTCAGCTCAAATGATCTTGAATTAACTTTAATTTGAGATTTGCTTCTACTCAGTCAAGAACAAAACGTTTTTCCCTTAGATTTTGTAGGCAAATCACTTATACCAACTTTATTACTCGATCTTACTTATAATAGCGGTTTAATGGGAATAAAGTTATTTTTGTTTGCTTCCGACTCGACGAACGTTAAGATCGAACTGGGCACAGAGTTACCCATGTGAGTGACTTTAAACCAAAACTACAATAACAACAAACTACCTGTCTACCTTAGCTAGCCAGACAATAGTTGTAAATCTGGTTTTGGTCTTTATTTTATTGTTGGAGATTATCATCAATTGAATCGTTAAAGTGAGAGAGTATCATTTTCTTGTTAGACCCAAGCTTGGGTTTAGAAGGAAGTGACAAACGCCATGCTCACCATCACATGTAACCCAAAATCCAAACCGGCACCATAGGAAGATGTTTGGAATCTCAGAGCGTGTTTTTTGTGTTTATTTATTTTTTGTATTGCCAATTTTATTTGGTTAAGAGAATTTGGAATCAAATTTGGTTTTGGTAGCATTCAATATCAGTGGTGCCAAGTTAGGGTTAAGTGGTCGTCTATTTTTTCTTCTATACTATTCTATAAAGCTGAATGCTGAATGGTTTGTTCTTTTGAACGTGGTAATCTCTGGAACTACTGGTTCGAATGGTATAATTCTTTTCGTGTTGGATAGAGTATTAATCGAGGGAGGCTTTAGGCTTCTTAACATTAAGCTGCGACCAATAGGAAAAAGTGAAAAAAAATGGCAAAAAATATTCATTTTTGAAGACTTCTGTTGTTTGCTTGAACATGCTGATCTCAGGAACTACTCAATCAAATCAAACAATTCTTTTTGTGTTGAATAGTTTATTAATAAAAGAAGAACTTAGGCCTCGGCCACGCAGTAAGCGGCTGAGCGGCTAGCGGCTGAGTGGCAGCTCTTAGCAACGTATGGCCACGAACTGGGAGACTGCTTTTTAGCAATTAGTAGTTGAAATGCCGTTGTCAAGAACAGTTCGACGTATTTTACTGTCGGAAAATCGTTTGTATGTGTACAAATAACTTAAACGTATACAAAAAAGAAGACGATTTGGTGTTCATCCGATTAACAAATTAAGATCAGATTTTGGAAAATTTAATCATTTATTTTTGTATCTACGAAAATTTCCAGATAGATTCTGGCAATATCTACGTATGTCTATCGAATCTTTTGATTTGCTGCTTGAAAAGTGCTTCTTTGGTCATTTTTACTTCTTGCCCCTCAGAACAATTAAAACAGGTTTGGTTGCTGAGCGGCGCAGCTAAGCCGCTCAGAATTTTGTTTCGCCGCTAGCTCATAGCGTGGCCGCTTCTATGTGATTTCATATGTTTTATTTTTTTTTCCGCTCAGCCGCTCAGCTAGGCTATATAACAATAGGTATCAGTAGAAAATGTTTAAAAAACGCCATCAAATTATTCATTTTTCTGATTGTTTGTTTGTAGTGTCTGTGGTTTAGTGGTTAGGTGCGTTGGCTACTACTCGTGCCTATAGTTTTTACTTCATCTTTCACGGGCACTGTCTCTTGCGAAGAAGTGACAAAACTTCCAGGAGTATCAATCTGTAATGAAAATGTGCTTCTCAACTTAGCCGTTCGAAATCGGCGTTAAATTATAGGTCCCCTCAATTCTTCACACACATACCGAGAATTGTTGATGAGAGTAAGCCACTTAGGCCCTGGCTCTTCCAGAGCTGTCGCGTCACTCTATTTTTTATTAAGTTCCCGGAGGAAGTTATTGTTATAGGTCCGATTTTGTGAATCTCTAATTTTTGCATATCTCTATGTTTCGAGGTCACTAGAATCCGAAACAAGCGTTTTAATGATGACGTCTGTATGTGTGTATGATGTTCCTATTTGCGTTACGTTTTTTCAGCTCGATTATCTCGCGAACCACTCATTATGAAATTGGTCTCATTCGACGCGTTGTTAAGAGCTGATTAGGTTCTGAGCGAAATCGGCTTAGCGGTTTCTTAATAGCAATCAATAATCTAAGACAATCCTAATATAATGAAAATTATGATAATTTTTGCAATAATTTCAACAATAGTGAAAAAAATCTTATACATAGATAGTAAGTGTGAAAATAAAACAATATTCCGAAGTATCATAGACAATATTTGATTACTAGCTGACTCTTTCTTTCACAAATAAAAAACTACAATATTCAGACGTAATATAAGCTGTATTTTCCTGTGCAAAATAGTTGTACATGGGTCCACGAGTTGGTATGACCAATTTTTGACAGATGGCGCCACTGTTTTTCAATGAACTTAATGTATGTCCTCAAATCCCCATTATCGAACTTTACTTTGAAAACAACGTTCGTGTACATAGTACAAGTCCAACGGGACGCATTGGCTGGGGATTTTCCAAAACAAAAAAATGTTAAAATTTAAAGTTAACCTTAAAATTTATTCAAATGTTTGTGTTTTATTTTACATTATAAATCGCTCTTTAGTTATAGACTTAGGTACAAGTCTTAAACGAGTTTTTTTTTATTATTTTTAATCTAAGTGATGATTAAGGCCACAAGTTTTCACTTCTAAACCTTCGGAAATTCGTGTTTTAAACCAACTTTTTACTTGATAGATTTATTAACTGAAACAATAAAATAATAAAAATTTGTTGTTTTGATTATGGATTTACATTTTGTTATCTCGTTTAAGACCCATTAGTTTAGTATTATTACTCAAGACGTTCTTTTGTTGTTGTGTTAGGAGATTTCTCTTCAGTTGGGGACGGACTTCATCAAAGTATAACTAATCCTCTACTTTGTTGTTTCAATGATTTCATTAGTGGATGATGTGCTATATTATTTTATTTAATGAATTTTAACCTGTTGTTGCTTCGCAACTAAGTTATGTTCTATACGTGGTCGGAAGTCACCCCGACGCACAACCCCAACCTGGAGTACCAGGCACTTGATGTGACTCCAAGTGCAAGAGCCGGAAAAAACCGCTCCTTTTAAGGCCTGGGCTTCAAATAAGTCGAAGTAGCCCGTAAAGGTGTTCACCAAGTTGTCCGGCCTAACTGGAACTGGAGACGCGACCGTTGATTCCAAAGAAGAAATTCATTCGCTGCCATCCCTCTGTGGGAGTGCCTTGGTGGGAACACTCCTTCGTTGTGGGGTAATTGGTAGTAACAGCCTACTCCGCTTCGACCTGTCGACAATGGGAGGCCCTTCTGCGAAATCAAGTTTCGCGATCGCATAGCTCTAAGCTTCATAGTAGTAGTTACTGTAAGCCGCTCCGCCACGTCAAGGCTAACCCCGTGGAAGTCCTTCTCTGACCGAGCCATCTGAGTCTCTAGACCTTGACCCTTCTGGCTAGGTCCATGTCGTTGTACAACCCGTAAAGTTCGCTGTTATATTTTCTTCGCCATTCCCCATCAATGCACACGGGGCCAAAGATGACCCGAAGAACTTTCCTCTCGAAACAGCCTAAGGCACTTTCATCCGTTTGGATGATGAGCGTGTTGTACAATTTTACCTAGTTGCTCGAGAGAGGCTTTTCCACTCAATTGCTTTCTTAGCCCAAAGAAACAGCGATTAGCAATAGTTATTCTTCGTCTGATCTTGGCGCTGGTGTTATTGCCCGTGTTTATAGCGGAGCCTAGGTAGACAAACTCCTCTACTACCTCGAAGTTGTATGCGTCTATTGTGACGTTCTATCCGAGCCGTCGGTCGGTGTTGGGTGTCCTTCCTCGAAGACAGCATATACTTCGTTTTATCCTCATTTTTACTGCTTCTTCTCAATTCTCACAAAGGCGCCATTGACATCACACTGTGTTCTTCCCATTATATCAATATCATCGGCGTTCGCGAGAAGTTGAACAGATTTTTGGAAGATAGTGCCTCTGGTGTTGACGGTGGAGTTCTGCACTATCTTCTCAAGAACGATGTTAAGGAAATCGCACGACAGTGCATCGCCTTGTCTGAATACTTTTTTGACGTCGAAAGATTCCGTAACCTCGTTGCCAAACTTAATGGAGTAGCGTGAGTTCTCCATCGTCATTTTGCACAAGCAAACGAGCTTGGCAGGGATGCCAAAACTAGACCGAACTATTGTTACCCTGTCAAATGCTTCCTCTATATCTAATGATGTTACAATACAGTGCTCAGTTTTTGACAAATTTTCAGCTAGTTTATGTTCCAGTAGATGTAAATGCGCTTGAAACTTCTCTGTTTGGCCTGTTGTAGTAGTTGGTAATACGTCACGCTTGATCTTTCTGAAAATCTTCGAGAGAACAGTGAGACGTGAGATTGGGCCATGTCCACCAAAATCATGTTTCATTCTGGAACTCTTAGGAATCGGCTTGAGTTTTGCTCTTTCCCAGTCGTGTGGAAAAGTCCCAGTCGTTAAAATGTCATTGAATAACGCACAGGTTCTGTTTTTTTAGGCTAGCACGCTCAGTTCAACCATCTATGATTTATCTTCACTAAATTCAAGTAAGAAATAACCTCGTGCAATGCGTACTGAATTTCTGATCTACTAATTCCTTGATATGTATAGAAGACTCAACACTATTCTGGGGAAGAGGAAATGTGAATGGGAAGGGAGGATGAGGATTAAGGGGAATGTTGAGAGGAAGAGGGAAGAGGAGTTTTTACTGTCTTGATTTACTTAAGAGTTATGAATCAATCGTTGAATCCTTGGATAATAATTTCCTTCCGAAAAATGTAAAAACAAAAGTTGCAGACAATCTTTATCTTTCATCGACCCCAAAAATGTCGACTTAACTTGCTTTTTCGTTTGTACGACCGACCATGATCGCCGCAAGCAATATTGTTTTCTTTTTGATCAACACATCACTGAAATGGAATATTTTGTCAAGGATAGGAAGCTCATAAGCCTTACCATCATTGCCAACCCTTCGTCATTACCAGACTAAATCACCTTCCACTGGCGTCATGGCTTATACTTCCTCCATTGCAAACACTATTAAACAAAATTGCTATGACTACACAAGCACACGTTGCAGTTTGCATTCAAACTTGATATTGATGCAAAAGTAAAACTCATCTCATGGTGTATTTTTCCACATTAAATCAACAAACCGGAAACTTTACTTGTACTTTGTTCAAACTTGTATACACGTACGTGCAATGTGAATCACTTTCATTTTATTAAATCGCAAGCCACCAGGCAATTAAATAAACCGGGGTTAAGGAGTCACTTGTATATTTATTTTTATTATTATTAATTGGCCATTGGTCAAGGCCATAACTCACGTAGACGTTAAATCATTTAAACTAATTAAAATTGATTTGTTTTATCACAACAAAGTCCTCAATGGAATTTCTTACCTTGTGACAAACACACACTACTTCAATTTATTCTTCACAAAAGATATAGGTCAATGCTTGAGGACCTTATAACTAAGCGCAGACGTTTTGAACACAATTTTCTGCTTAGGTTATTCCACGAGGGATGCTTGAATCTCAATGAAAATAAATTTCATGAATGAAAGTTTTATGCTGCATCCAAGATTTTCCATGAAAAAGAAATGCTCATTCGATTGCTTTTTTGTTGTGTTGTGAGAGAAAAAGAGAAGTGAGTGTATGTTGCCAAGGATTTGGCCTTGAGTTTCGACGCAAAGTGAAACAAACACGTGCAGAATTTAATATTTGTGCTCGATGGTTGTAAGCTCTTTTTGCTTGTTGTGGAAATCGATTTTTTTTTCTTGTTTCTCATTTCATATTCGAAGTAAATAAATAAAAGTCACGAAACAGTTCTATATGGTGAAGTTGAGCATTCAAACGAGGGATTTATGACGTAACAGAAACAGAAAATAAACATGGTTCGTATACGCCGTAGTGTCCAATACTAGAGTGTGTCACTTGAGTTGCTTGTATTGTGCTTTGCAAACAATTATCATATCATTTACTTTTTAAAGGGCATTGCTCTTGTTTGTGTCGGGCTTAACTAGTCACATAATAGTTTTGTTTCTGAAATAATAGGTACATTCCCGAGGTTGAGTAAAATGACCTTTCATCTTATGAGAATAAAAAGGGAATCTGTCTTGAATACTCAAAAGAACGCTTTGTTCTTGTAGATTTTCTTGGCATAAAAAGCATTTTCAACAGCCAATTTCGTGCTGCAGCCACCATGCTATACGACGACTACTTTAACCAGCTTCGGAAATACATAGCCGTATGTGCCGATGGCATACCAGTTTAGCTGATCAAACATGATGAGGACCAATCGCTTTCCAACGATTCCATTAAGTAAAAGGGATATTACAGGGTGCAGGAATTGCGATGGTAGAACTTTCTTTGAATAACATATGACTCCACAGGGCTGACAATGAGGAGCATTTCAAGCCTTGTGAGACGGATAACTGACAGGCATTTTACAAGTAGGAAGGTCGACAACAAGTCTAATCCAATTTCTTGTTTGCTCCGACATCATTTCCATCTTTAGAAGGAACCAACATATTTATACTTTTTCGGATCGAGACTCTGCAGAAAAATGGAAACAAACAACAACACTAGTAATATTCTTTAATTACCTTTCGTTAGATGAGACCAGTAGGATGGAGTAAACCAGGACCCCCAAAAGAGGTGAACGAACTGGTTATCGACAAAATCCTCATCAGCGAGGGTCAGAATGTTGATTTCCGGATGACAAGTTAGGACTTTATGTGTCTACAAAAGTATTTGTATCCAAACGTTTATGAATACGTATTTGTATTTCCTTCTTTCAAAGGACACAATTCAATTCAAATATCACAAATGTCGTTCTCGTCATTTCTTAAACTTATTTACTTACTTATGGTGGCGCTACAGTCCAGGTCGAACCATGGCCTCACCCAACAAACTTCTCCAGCCAGCTCGGTCCCTAGCTAGCTGTCTCCAGTTGGTTCAGGTCCTCTACCACCTGTGTACTCCACCTGAATCGCGGTCTTCCTCTTCTGCGACGTCCTTCTGGGTTGGATTCGAAGACTAAGAGACGGAGCATTATTTTCCATTCGCTCAACATGACCCAACCATCTAAGTCGTTGGATCTTAACTTTTCTGGCTAGATCAGTGTCGCTGTACAGCTCGTACAGTTCTTGGTTGAATCTTCGTCTTCATTCTCCATTAATGCAGACAGGACCAAAAATCACTCGAAGAATTTTTCTCTCAAAGCAGCCCAAAGCGTTTTCATCAGATGTTGTCATGGTCTATGTCTCTGCACCATATTTAGGACCGAGATGATTAGAGTTTTGTTGAGTGTCACTTTGGTTGCTCGAGAGAGGACTTTACTACTCAATTGCCTTCTAAGTCTAAAGAAGCAACGATTGGCAAGAGTGATTTTTCGTTTGATTTCAGCGCTGGTGTTGTTGTCTGAGTTGATAGCGGATTCCAGGTAGACAAAGTCCTTAACTACTTCGAAGTTAAATCTGTCTATGTTGACGTTTGCTCCAAGACGTCGATGTTGGTAGTCCTTTCTTGTCGACAGCATTAACTTGGTCTTGCCCTCGTTAACCGCTAGACCCATCTTCCTGGCCTCCGTCTCAAGACTCACAAACGCTTCACTGACATCACGCTGTGTTCTTCCAATTATGTCAATGTCGTCTGTGTATCCTAGTAGCTGGACGGACTTTTGAAAGATTTGCCTCTGGTGTTGTTCTTTTCAGAAGATGTTGACATCAAGCTCGTTGGTTTTTTCCGACCATGATGAAATAGCATGAGTTTTCCATTGTCATCTTACACAGACGGATGAGTTTCTCTGGGATGCCAAAACTAGACATTGCTCTAAACAGTTGGTCTCTACAGACGCTGTCATAGCGGCCTTGAAATCGATGAAAAGGTAGTAGTAGTATCGATTTAAGTTCCTGGGTTTTCTCCAAGTCTGCCGTAGGTGAATATTTGATCGATGGTGACTTCCGGTCTGAAACCACACTGATATGGCCTATCAGGTTGTTGACGAAGGCTTCAAACGTTCACACAGCACGGCAGACAAGATCTTATAGGCGATGTTGAGGAGACTTATACCTCTGTAGTTGGTGCAGTTCGGGGATCTTCTTTTTGAGACCGGCATCGATGCTGTGGTTGCATTCATCGGCATGCTTTCCTCGACCAATTTTGCAGATGAGCTGTGCATACTCCAAAAAATCATCTCTAGCTGCTTAGTACGTTCGCGCTAGCCCGTCTGCTCAGTGCTTTGTTCGTCTTCGTCATCCAGGGTTTTGTTGTGGTGGCCGTGTAACCCTAGCAATTCAGAGGCGGCATCTCTGATGGCTTCTGGGCAGTGTTGCCACCGGTTCTCTATATTTTAAGCTGTCAGCAAAGGACTTCTGAGGAGATTTTCGGAGACACAATCGGAAAAGGATCTGGCAATCTCTTGCGATTGTTACCGTTTGACGTCGAATTTCTTTCTAGCATTTCGGTTTGGCCTTGATCGGGATATCCGCATTTGTACCTTGGCTACAACAAGGTAGTGGTCCGAGTCGATGTTGGCCTCTCGGAATGTGCGGACATCTTGCATGCTAGAGAAGTGTCGTTCGTCGTTCACAATGTGATCAATCTGGTTGACGGTTGATTGGTTTCTTAAACTACCTAACCTAAAATTCATAACTAAACTTTATAACCTTTCTTAATACCAGTCACATATTGCCCAAATCTTTGCTAGAGTACTTCGCCCAGTATCAATGTCTAAGTCACTTAGAATAAGACATCAACAAATCTCAAGCACAATGACTCGCATTGTTTCGAACCAGCACAGCCTATAATTGAAATGTCACCATTTCTTAATTAGAATTCACATAAAAAGTCACTCCCAATGACCATACCACACGCGATCCATAATAATTAATTGTCACACGATTCCCATCAAAGGGAAACTATTAATTCTCTTACTTGGTACTCCAAGTAAGCTTATTCCTAATTCAACTATTTTTTTTTCAACATCTTTTGCAAGCTCTTACCTCTTTTAAAATTAAATTCTTTCACCGAACCGAAAAATTTTAAAATCACTTGAAGGCTTAGAAGTCTGCACTTTGTATTCCACTAGATTTGCTTTCTAGAACGTCAACCCCGGCAACTGTTGAATACTGAATTTGAAATTATTTATTTCCAAAACTGAACACGCGTTCTCGATTGTCCCAAAGTCTAGTTCTCATACGAAACTAAAGGAATTAATTAGATGCAGTTCGGTTTTATATAAAATCGCGTATTTAATGATTTATTATTTTTTGTTTTTGTCTTTAGAAGGAAAACATTTAATCTATTCACTAGAGGAGGCGTCTTCTTTCACAATTACATAGACTTTTATCAAAAGATTGTTGCAAGTTTAGCTTAAGAGGTCTTGATCTTGACAATTATAAGGTCACTTCTGGGGTGAAATATCTCCCATTAGTCACTGAAATTAACAAAGAATCACCGATTTGCTTAACGATAATTGC
Source organism: Sphaerophoria rueppellii (assembly GCA_920937365.1). Classification (NCBI taxonomy): domain Eukaryota; kingdom Metazoa; phylum Arthropoda; class Insecta; order Diptera; family Syrphidae; genus Sphaerophoria; species Sphaerophoria rueppellii. Next base: position 7,343,299 of record CAKKXW010000005.1, read on the forward strand.
TGGACGAGCTACGACTAACTAAAGTCGATTAATTTATTGATTTGTTCCTCAAACAGTCAAACAATGAACTATGGGTTCAGTGGGAGAAGGAAACAAGTATGTTTCAGCGAGGAAGTACACGCACTGAAATGGCTAGCTGAATTGATTGGCAAAGACAGACAGACATTGAAATAGCACATGAAGCCCTTCATGGTGAGTTAGGCATAAGTCGTGCGTTTACCCTATTTTCAGACTTTTCTTCAATCGAAGGCCTGAGTCGCGAAAGTCTTATCATTGCCTTTTGTTAATAATTTCGCTTTTTTTTCTTTTTTTTTTTGAATTCGTTTTATTCTCATTTTGAATACACAAACTGTTTTCATTCAAAAAATTCATAAGTGAGCGTTTTAGTTTATGATGAAATTCTTCGATTCATATTGTTATAAAAGGTCTAGAGTCTAAACTACCTTCTACTTCATGTCGGAGTCAAAATGAAACACATTTACCAATTTAAAGATCTTGAAGAGTCTCGATCCAAGAACAACATCCAGCGTTTCCTTAAAAGATCGAAGCAATTAGCTTCTGGTTTCAGTACCGGGACACATGCTCTTCGAAACAATGAAGGGAACCTAGTCATCGAAGCACAGGGAATTGTAGATGTTTTTAAGCAGCACTTCCAACAGCTGCTGAATGCGCAAAATGGCACACGAGCTAATGACGGAAGAGAAGCAAGACCAGTCCCAGCCCCCAGGGCAGAAGAGGTAGAAAGAGTCATCCCAAAAGCTAAAGAATAACAAGTCCGCCGGGTCGGATGGCATACCTGCGGAAGTGTGGGAGGAAGAATGCATGCCCATTGACTAGTCGATAAGCTCCATATGCTCCATCTACAAAAAAGGCGATCCGATGTCATGCAAAAACTACCGTGGCATATGCCTGCTTAATGTTGCCTACAAAATCCTATCCAACGTACTGTGTCTTAAAGCGTCTTAAAGCTTTCTGCAACACAATAACCGGCACGTACCAATGTGACTTTAGGCCAGGAAGAACAGGCAAAAACTCGTTGGTCTTGAAGTGAATGAGGACAGAACAAAGTACATGCTATCAACACACAGCATAATCCGTCCACCTTGTTGACAAAATGTCAACAAGGAGAGACACGAAACGTTACGACGGTGTTCGAATGAAGTGAATGAGTTAGTGATGTCGCTGTCACCAATCATTCTTACTGCTCTTTTTTTGTATACAATCCAAGAGGCTTAAGTATGTAGCTGAAGCACCAGCCCAAAGATGGGAATTGTACTCAAGCTTTGGAGGATATAAGTCTTGTAGATAATAGCCAAAGTTCAATGAGCTATTCATATTTTGCCGTTGCAATTCCACATCCGAAGAGTAGGGATATGAGTCTGGAGACGAATATGAAAAGCTAAGGGTGCTATCGTCAGCGAAACAATCGATTGAATTAGAAGTTACAGACAAGAGATCATTAATGAAAATGAGGAAGAGGGTCGGAGACAAAACGGAGCACACCAGAATTTATGTTGTGGGTTTCAGTCTTGAATCCGTCCAGTAAAACTTGCATTGAACGGGTCAAAAGAAAGTTTCTAATATAACGAAGTAGGGAGTCATCAATACCGAAAGGACGCATTTTGACAAAAGAGACTGGTGCCAAACTATATCAAATGCAACAATCTTACTCTCTCCAAAACGACGTAAAAATTTGTTCCACTGTTCGGTGAGATAAACCATCAAATCACCAGTGGACCTGTTGCTGCGAAAGCCGCACTGCCGGTCATTAAGAAGCTTTCGGTCTTCGAGATATTTCTTGAGCTGATAGTTTATCAGCGTTTCCATGACCTTAGAAAAAAGGGACGTAAGTGCAATCGGATGATAATTGGAGGAAGAAGACGATTCATCTTGGAACAAATGTCATTCCCACAAACGACACCTTAGTGGAGATCCTAAGAATAATTACCCTAGCGAACCGCTGCTGCTTCGATTTGGCAAAACAACTGGGTTTAAATTTCTTCACTCGAAAGACAAAGTGTCTGCTATACATACGAAACTTTGATTTTACCAGTCCTACTCTACGGCGGCGCCGCCGCCGAGTGCTGACCGATAAGTAAAAAAAGGGAATTGATACTGGGCTACCAAGATGGGGATGTAGTCCAGAAGACTACATTGGCTCGGCCACATCGCTCGAATGGACGACAACGCTCCAGCCAAGAAAGTTTTCTCATCCCAGCCCCCAGGTTCGAGACAAAAAGGAAGACCGAACCTACGGTACAAAGGACCAAATGACTGCGGATGCCGAGCGCTTGGTTTCATCGACTGGAGAGTGCATGCGAGGGACCGTTCACGATGGAAGGCTGCTGCAGTATCTCAGGCTGAGATCCTTCATGGATTGTGAGCCGTATAAGTAAGTAAGTAGTTACCAATTTGAGTAAAACTTTCAATATATGTATTTCTCTAATCTTTTGTTATTATCTGGTTCATACAATACGTAAACAAGTCTTAGAAATAAATGACATATTTTATATACAAAAATAGATTTTCGGAAAAAATACTTAGCTAGAATTTTAACAAAAAAATTGTTACAGGAAATCAAGAGAATTAGCTAAATTTGTGGCAACAAAATGTCTATCTGTCTTTTTCTTACATAACTGTCTACTCTACAGTAATTTTCTTTGTTATTTACATTATTTATTTTATATTAAATTTGCTTGTATAAATATTTAATTGTAGTTGTAACTTTAAGTACATGTCAAGAACTCGAGAGTGTCATTCATTTTTGTTTGCGTCTAAAAAATCTTGCCTTTGTTTTTGAAATGACATTTACTAAGAGTTTTACTTTTGAGGGGAAGAAGTCTTTTGATTCACTTTTTTATTTTGTTCTTTTAAAACTTGATGACAAAATCTTTGACGGTGAAAATCAAGAATTCTCAAAAATGAATGCAAATTATATAAAAACCTATAAAACAAAATACACACTAAACAACAGTACGGACGGACAAAAGAGGATACTTTTAAAACTAATACTCGAAAGCAAGTATAAAGAAAAAAAAATATTAGGTTCGTTCGATGTAACCAGTCCGGGCGTTCTAGTGCTTCTCATTACCCTGAACGGAGCTGTCAATAAAACTCTTTGTTGTATAGCAACAGCTGATGCGAAAAGCTCCGAAATTCTCGCCCCGTAAAAAACTTGGGCGGTTCAGTGCGCTCCCGGTGCTAGCATTTAATGCACATCGAATACGTTGGAAATGCACCGGGCGAAAAGAGAACGAAATCGAACAGTTCAGTGTGAAACCAGAGCGACCAGAGCTAACATCGAACAAACCTATTATTAATATTTTTAAAATCAACATTTTCAGACTTATTCTACTTTGGTCGAATTTTTTCGTACATAAACTTTTGCAATCGATTATTTTTATCTGGAATTGTTAGTTTCTTTTTATTGAATTGGAATTGTGCTAAAGCAAACTCATACAAATGGTTTTCCATTTGCCAGATTTTCGAGTTCATGATAACGGCGACAGTCTCTTCGCTGGGAGCGATCTTCCATGACGTTTGTCTTAGGTGTGATTTGTTTGAGTGCTGATAGTGCTCGCGGAATCCCTTGAATATTCTGTAAGGAAATGATTGAAATTACATTTGATTCGATTAGGAATTAATTTATTTACCGAGGAAGTGATCGTTCGAGAAGATCAACAAAGTCTTCCATTTGTTCTGTGACTCCAACCAAAAATACTCGTTGACTAAATTTCGTTTAGCTTGGTCTAATGCCCATTCACTGCCGGGTTCCCTGAATACAAAAATGAATGAATACAATTAGTTCTAGGTAAATAAAAAATAGAGTGGCGCAACAGCTCTTGAAGAGCCAAGGCCTAAGTGGCTTGTTCTCATCAACAATTGGTGCGTGTGAAGAATTGAGGGGACCTACAATTTAACGCCGATTCCGAACGGCAAAGTTGAGAAGCACTTTTTTCATGACACATTGATACTCTTGGAAGTTTTGTCAGTTCTTCGCAACAGGCAGTGAAAGATGAAATAAAAACTATGGGCACGAGTAGGACTCGATACCCATGACGTTCTGCTTAGCAGCCAACGCACCTAACCACTAAGCTACGGACACTAGTTGACTAAACAAAAAATAAAACAACTCACAGCACTCAGCGGCATGCCCACAGAAGAATGGAATCTGAAGCCACATATTCTTAGGATCACAGTCAGGTTGTTTCGATTCAACACATTTGTCGAATGTCTAAATTTAAATGATGCTTCCAAATTAAGTGACCAAACAAATGCATTGCTGAATTGTGATAACTCACCATTTTATTGCCAGCCTTTTACGCACTAAATTCGGTCGATAATTGTCTCCATATCGAAGAAAGTAATAATACGAAACTAATCTATCTAAAGGCTTACGAACTATGTTTATGTAAATTGGTTTGTGTGCTATTTGGAATCTGTCAATAAATAAGATAAGATTGCTTTTTTGCAATGAGATTCAAAAGAGGACTTACTTAGAGAAGTCAAGGAAAGCCATGTGGCCATGATACAGTGCCGGTTTCATTGCTCGCCATTGGGTTACATTCCTCACAAAGGTAACCTAAAAATCAAGATTGTTTAGATCGTCCTTGTTTGTCCAGAGATGATTTCTTACCTGATTGGGCAAAGACAGAGCATGCATATTGGCTGTGACATTTATGTGCAAGACATGAAAACGATTCTTCTTGCACAAATCGTATGCAATATTAACGAAGCTGGTGGATCCAGTTTTCGGCACACGATTGTACAAGACGACCAGATTCTCGTCATAGTCGTAATCCTGATTCAAGTCATTGCCAGCTAATCGAATAGACTTTGGCGCAACTAAAAAACATCATCATCACTATTAAATCCATGACTTTATTCTCAAGTCAATTCGTCTTACCGTCACGAAATGCCTCCAGTCGAGCTTCGGAATATAAAAACCAATAGCATATGCAAGTCGTCACCAAAATTCCGCTGATAATGAACCAAATCAGGGGTTTTGTTGTTGTTAACATCTTCAATTTCCTAAATCTCATTTGAAGTGCATTTTAATCATCGGAATTTGGTTTGTAGTTTTGCTTGTTCTTTGCCGAAAAGGCTGTGCGCAAATTGTACTTTTGTTTTAGTATTGAAAGAGAGGTGTGTCTGGTATTTGGTTGAACATTTTAATAGCAATAAATTTATGAATTTTGTAGATAATTCTTTTTGTAACGTGACGGTGATGTTAATTTTTTTTAAGGTAGGGTGGAAATAACAAAATATTTTTCTTTGATCCACTCAAACTCAATTTGACAGTCATACGAGAATTGAGTGGAATTCCACAGAGTGACAAGTGCCAGATTGACATTGAAATCGTACAGCGGCGTTCAATCAAGTTCTTAATCCCGCGTAGACATTCGTTTTTACTATCATCTTCATCACCACAGTCGGTCTGAAGTGCGTTTTTGCGCTGACTATAGTTGACTATAGTTGACTATAGTTGACTATTTCTCGTTTTTGCACGCCAATAGTTACGTTTCGTAACCACAATTGTCGTTTTTGCGGTCAGTGTTAAAGTGTCAAATTGTAACTATTTCTAACTATTCCCAACTCTACTCAGGAGGTGAGTTGAAAATGGTTGATGTGTCAAAGTCTTTTTTTTCTGTTTAATGGTGTTTTTAATGACTCAAAAAAAAAAAAACATTCTGTTCGTGCATTTTTTACCGTCGTAGTTGTCCGTATCCGTGCCGCCGCAAATTTAATTCAATCAAAAGATTTCTGTTCGTCTTCAATTAAAAATATAAATATAAAGAAAATAAGATTCCCCTTACAAATTTTAAAGCTTCACGAGTCAAACTGAAAATCCTCAGTCACTACGAGGAGATACACACCAAGGAAATGATCGCATTTCCAAGTGGCTTAAAATTCAGCACCAATTTCAAGAATTCAGTTCTCTAGCGGTCACAAACCCTTCCAATCGAATTGGCTATACTGCAATCCGCAAACACTCCTATTTCAACTGCAACTGCGTGGCGACTTGCAGGCTGCCAAAGATGGCCAAAACAGTCAGCGTCTACGTTCGGTTAGTTTACAAAAAGTCATCGAAAAACTCGAGGACATGGACATGGTTTTGGAGGATAAGTTGGCCACTGCCCATGAGCATAATGATTGTCGAACGTCAGTCCGCAGGAACGGCAAATGGAAGTTGCTCTGCATGAGAAGAAATTGACGCAGCGGTGAATGGAGCTGACTGAGGAGAAAATTACGAAGATCACAGGAGAAAAGGACAATTCGGAGAGGAAGCTCAATGACGCTCTCGCAGAAGTCAAGCATAAGGAAACCCAAATCAATAATTGAAGGACGAAATCGGCATACATATTTGAATTCATTGTTTTTATGTTTGTCTGTCAGCAATAAAAAATGTTTAATTAGTTTCGGAGAATAAAGACTTTTTTCGTTTATTTATATAAAATCACGAACTAGATATTGGTATTGATAGTTTTTCACTGAATCTGGGAGCCGCAATTAGGAGAATATCAGGAGCTGGCTTACTTGAACAGCTTGAAGATTTCTTTATGGAGGGTGGTCTTCAGTCTCTTTCTCTTTTCTTTTCTTGCTGTGGGTTGTTCAAAAATAAATAAATATTTTCTCATCTCAATTGGCTTTAAAATCTTACCATATCAAGATCATTCTTGAATTTTTGAAATAAATTTAGAGCAACAAAAATTGTTATGATCAAAAGAAAAGAAAAATGTAACCTCAAAAGATTTTTTTTTTTTTCTTGTTTGACAGATCAACCAAACCTAACTAAAAAGCGTTTTTGGATGATTTCAACTATTTCTAACTATTTCAACTATGACACATCAACCATTTTCTTTTTGACATAAAAACTATAGTCAACTATCGTCAGCGCAAAAACGCACTTCTGGATGATAAGGTTTTCGCCGTTATCTTCTTTTTGTACCCACTGAAATCTTTCTAGCCCTTAAACAACGTTTATTGTGCCAGTTTTTACTTCACTGCACTTTTCACACATTCACATAAAAAAACCAAACAAATTATCTCGCAACTAAAATTTGCGAATAAAAATGAAAGTGTGCTCTAAGCCTTAAACGACATCTGTCCAAACTGCTGTAACCTTCAAAATTCCGTCAGTCTGAACAACACCAACTCAAAATCCTCCGTCCTCCATCATCCATAAAGTTTCTGCTTGCTGCCAAGGAAAACGTTGGGATTTTCTTACCGCAAAAATAAATATCGACCAAGCCGGATGCTGAATTTAATAGATATTCAGTTATATTAAACAAATCGGTTCCATTTTGGATCGCCCTTCATAAAAATACTTTGCTTCTTGCACTTATTATTAAGTTAACAGCGAATCACAGAAATCAACAAAAATGCCAGCAGTCGTTCGTGTAAAACGTCGCATCGACGAAGAACCCTTGGGAGCCTTTGTCTTGAATGGTAAAAAACGGCGCCTCGATGATTCCACTCCCACATCACCAGACACAACACAATTGGATGTCTTTGCAACCAACAAAGATGAGATTTCAACAATCCTCAATTCGCTGGCACCGTACAATCACAGGTGAGTCAAGTATTCTTAGAAAAATATAATATTCGATCGATTAACAAACTTTTCATGATCACTAATCAAAAGGACGAAAAGTCACAACACAAATCGCTCGTCTAACAAAAGACGAAGCTACCGAACTTGCCAAGAAGCAACGCCAACAGCCCATCAACAATCTAACAGAGCGTGCTCGTCAAGAAATGCGCGTCCAAAGCAGTGAGAATCGATTCAAGGTCGTCAATTGCTTTCGTGCAATCGATACAGAGTCCCCGCAAGAAATAACAATAGTCGACATCGAAAAACAATCCCAGCCACAGGCCACAACAAGCTCCAGTTCAACATCGATGGGAACACAAATTGGCGGTCAAGCCAATGGACACAATGCTGATAACGCTGCGGCACAACAGAGAACTTCACTCCGACAGATGGCGATGGCTATGTCTACGATCTGTATCTCCCGGAGAACGAACAGCAGGCAGACAATGTCGACTACACGGACAACTATTTAAGGTTGGTTTTTCAAGTCGATCAGATCTATTTCACCAGTCGGTTCATTTAGGTTGTATTATCCATTTAACTACTATCGATATCGCTACTAGATAAATTATTAGAACTTCAATCTGTCTCTCTCTCTCTCTAAAGTCCTCACTTCTTAAACAAACTTAAAATCCGTCGATCTTCTTGCGAAACAAAAAGAATAAAAACGAACTGATAAAACTCACAAAAACTCCTAAAATTGACGATTCGTCGCTGCGCGGACTGTTTTTTTTCTATAGATTTAAGATAATTCAAGGTTCAGCTGTGGCCTGACTTTAGTTTTTAACTGTTTGTCTCTTTTCTACTGATGATAAATTAAACGTTAAGTTATTTTTTGTTTCTTATTGTAAAGAGAAAAAATTATCCAACTTGATTGTATTTGGTGTTTCGTGTTCGTTCCGTTAAAGTGGACAGCACCGTTAAGTTTTTGGATTGTAAGAAATAATTCTTGGTGTAAATCAAAATTTGACATAAAAAAAAAGAAAAACATCAAACAAATCAAAGAAATTACACAAATAAAGTAAAATAAATGTTTAAATCAGAAAATGGTAAAAGAAGAAAATATTGTTTCATTGAGAAGTTTTGATTTTTTTTTGTGGACGCGCACTCTCATGTTTTGAATTTTTGATTAACGGTTTGTATCTTGTTTTGGTTTATTCCAAGTCTTATTTCTTATATTTTGTTAACAATTTTTCTGTTCGAGTGTACTCTTTCTATTAGATGTTGTCCCAGAACCGTTACTAACTGTCTTGTTTGGGTAAGGTAAGCACAAACAGACGGGTGATTGGACGCAGACGAGGTTTTCCTACTTTTCATTTACTTACCTTGTCCACATCTAGCGGGCGCCGCTGGTCACTTATCTTAGTAATTACTTGCTATTTCTTACGTCTGACCTGATACATACACTATCAGTGTATTAACGCCTCTAGGCAGATCAGACCATAGTATTATATCTGCAAATTTCTCGTGTCAAGCTAATCCAGTTTAGAGAAATAGCTCCGAAG